>PISW01001201.1:0-113327 GCA_004023785.1 Mungos mungo
GGAGGAGGGGCAGGGAGGAGGGAAGGGAGGACGCCAGGGAACCTTGAGAAGATCCTTGTAGAGCTCCGGGTACAGCATGGCAACTTCCGACTTGACGTCTTTGTCCAGGACCAGAGAAAACACGGGAAACATGGTGTAAATGGTGGAGTACCTGGGGAGAGAAACCGCCGCAAGTCAGGCCCGCCGACGCAGGAGGTCTCCCCCGGCCTCCGGGGCCCCGTTTCCGTGCATTCATTCCGCAGCTGCTGGCTGAGTCCCCACTGCGGGCTGGGGCTGGCCTCAGGCACTGGGGGCTCCGACCAGAGACGGACGGGAGCACCCGTGCTTGGGGAGCTCGCCTGCCGGCGTGCGAGCCGACGGAGTCGGTGAGCTCCCCTGCGCGCTGCAGGGGGAGCGGAGAAGAGCACTGTAACGGGGGAAGGGAGAGACGTGGGGGTGGTGTGATTTTTAGAGCAGGTGCCCAAGGGGTGTGACATCTGAATAAACACCCATAAAAGGTGAGAGGCAGCCATGCCCAAGGGAAGAGCATCCCAGGCACAGAGAACAGCACATGCAAAGGTCCTGAGGTGACGGTGTGTCCTGGCTGAAGAACAGCAAGGCAGCCGGAGCGGAGTGAGGGAAAGACAGGAGGAGATGGGAACGGAGAGGGTCAAGCAGTCCGCGGAAGGCCATGTGGAACGCATTTCAGGGAGTCCCTGCCTACGTTCTGGCATGTTCTTTTCCTTCCGGGACCTGACAAAGGACAGTCCGCTTTTCCAATCAGAAGCAGGCAGAATTCTTTGCGAGACCCTCCCGGGACCAGCCAGCCTTTCCGTGCTTCCCGCCTCCTCACAACCAGGGGTGTGCCCTGCACGCTTCTCCACCTGGGGCACGTGTGCCCACACTCCATCTGCATGGGTAACTCAGAGACTGGGAACACTCTCAGTCATGAGCCCCAAGCCAGGAACGGGGATCGAGCCGACGGCAGCTAATGTCCACGTGCCCCCCTGTCTAACTGGGCAGTGGCCCTCGGCGGTCGGGCTCCGCGAGGTGCATGCCCCGGGACGGCAAGGCTCTGGCCCGCCCCGGAGACCCAGCCGCAGGACGCTCTGCCGGATCCCTGGTGGGGAGGGTCCTTTCCAGACCTGCCCTCCCCCTTCTCTAAGACCCCAGTGAAATCCGCCAAGTCCGGGAACCTTCGATCTTGCTTTGGTGGCCAATCACCGGGAAGCTCGGCCACGCGGCCCGGACACGATGTTTCTACTCTCACCAGTGGTAGTTGAGGGGGGCTGCCCGCCGGGATCTCCTTACCCAATGATGAGGAATCCTTGATAGAGAGGAACGGACGCAAAGTAAAACACGGAGGAAAACACGGCCTGTGCCAACGAGAAAGGAAGAGGTTACCAAAAATCATTAAAAGCCCTACGCTCACGTAAGAAAATAACACCCAACCCTCAACGTGGCACAGACTCCTGACCCGGTGGTGAGTGCGTTCCGTAAATCAGCTCACGGAACAATTACAACCACCTCCTGAGACAGGCACTGCGGTCACCAACCCCTAGGTACACATGAGCAGAGTGAGGCACAGAGAGGGTAAGTGGCTCGCCCACGAACACACAGCTCACAAGTGACAGGGCCAGGAGTCCTTCCCGGGTGGCTCAGCTCCAGAGACCACTCTGAGCCCGCTTGTGAACACGGACTGAGCCACACAGGATGCACCCAGGAGGACTCTCCGTGTGACCCCTGTGAGCCCCCAGAACCACTCCTGAGATCGAGTCCTAAAATCCCGTGCATTCCGCAGACGGGGAGTCTGAGCAGGTGCACGGCGCTGGCAGGGCTCAGGCCCGGTTCCGTCTCCAGGGCCCGCACTCCCGCTCAGAAGCACCGCCTGTGTGGGCATGCGCCCGGGGAACCCAGTGAGCAGAGGTATGGGAACAGACGGAAAGATATACCTCCGCCCTGAAGACGGACACCGGGTCCCCCAGGGGCTGGGGTGACAGAGGAGGCGTCCCTTCTTACGGGACACCTCTTACTGTTTCTGGACATGTGTACGAGGAGCCCGCCGCCAGGGGCACCTCTGCGATGAGCCGAGCGCAACGCTCACGAACCCTTACTCAACTGTCTGCTTCCTGGTTTGGAAACTATGAGTTACTGGCAGTGAAAACCAGGCTGGGGGATAAGATCTGACTTGATGCTCTGTTACTTCCTTCTCCGCACATCCACAGGCTGACGGAAGGAAGGCGGGCTCAAAGCGAATTCCCACTAGCAGAAAACCAAAAAGGAGGCCAGGCACCACGAAAGGCTCTTCAAAGACTAAATACAAGAGAAAGACGGAGCCAGGCAGGCATCGAGAGAGGGTGTCCCACCGGAGGCGTCTCCCCCTCGTCACCTGTCCTGGGTGCTCACCTGGCACAGAGCCCCGAGTGCAGGTGCCGCCTTGGGGCCTGGCCCTGGGCAGCCCCCGCTGCACACCTGGTCATATTTCACAACTGAAAGGTGAAAGCCACCTTGCAAATAAATGACTTTCTACCCAGGCCACTGTGGCACAGAAAGGACATTTGTAAAAACGTCAAGAATCTGGTGTTTGCTTTTGTAAGTCAACGTCAAAAGCCCCTTCCCCTAGAGGGGGCGGGCTGGCCATAAAGCCGTCCTCATCTCGGAGGGAACGCTTTAGGGGAAATCGAACACCGTGGCCACATCTATCCAAGAGACCAACGTCAAAGCGTAGTGCTAACAGCGGCTTGCTCTTAGCCGGTCACTTTCAGCACAGCGGACAGGGGCGAAGGGCACCGTCCCACGGCTCGGAGAACCATTTCTCATCCCGGAATGTTTTTCCAGCCAGATGTTCACAGTAACACACAGGCATCACCCAGGCTGGCGGGACGCGCCAACTGATCTCCCAGCGATTAAACCACAGTAATACCCAGTTTGAGTCATGAGCTAACGTAAATTTTAAAAACTACAAAAAAAAAAAAAGTACAGATGTGGTCTCTGGCGCCTGGGTGGGTTCAGGCAGCTAAGCGTCCGACTCTTGATTTCAGCTCAGGTCATGATCTCAGGGCTCATGGGTTCGAGTCCTGCATCGGGGCTCTGCTCTGTCAGCACAGAGCCTGCTTGGGGTTCTCTCTCTCCCTTTCTCTGAGCCCCTCCCTGATTTAAACGCTGCACTCGTGCTCTCTCAATAAATAAATAAATAAACTCAAAAAACAAAGTACAGATGTGGTCTGATAAATCGTAACAGCTGTTTTGATCATGTTGATAAAAATCACTTGAAGGCTTCTATGCTCACAAATGCAATAGATGTTGAAAACATAATAAAATCAGGGGCGCCTGGGTGGCTCACAGTCAGGTGAGCGTCCAGCTTCGGCTCAGGTCACGATCTCACGTTTGTGGGTTCGAGCCCCATGTCAGGCTCTGTGCTGACAGCTCAGAGCCTGGAGCCTGCTTCAGATTCTGGGTCTCCCTCTCTCTCTGCCCCTCCCCCACTTGCGCTCTGTCTCTCAAAAATAAACATTTTAAAAAATGTATTAAAAAAGCGAGAGGCCGTCTCACATGCGCGCAGCAGCACCACTGACTGGAGAGGCAGGACGTCCCTTTCCGTTATGATTAAGTGACTTTCCCACAGACTAAAATGGCCCCTTACTGTACACATCTTCCTGTTCTGTTTTTACTAACAGTGGCGAGGATGCCTTCAGCGCTCGACGCCTCGGAAAACCTGCTTCTCAGGGCGGCTGCGTCCGAGAGGAAAGGCACGTCTGCTCGCCCCCACGTCAGGACCGGAAGACCGGGGCCCAGAGCGGGAAGGGGACTCGCTCAAAGTCTGAGAGACACCTGGCGGCGGGGCCAGAGAGCGGCGGGCTCCAAGACCCGTCACCCCGTGGTCTCACCACCTAACGGGGGTGTTTTCACCCAAATGTCCGCGGAGGAGACTCCGTCAATAGTGTGTCAACCCCCAAAACGGTTTCTTTCCCACCCTTCGGCCTTCCTCCGAGCGTGCGCTTCATGCCTGCAGCCTGATGACCTGTTTAAAGGGGCTGGGAGAGGGAAGGTGGGAGAATACTCTAGAACCTTCTTGTGAGAAACAAGATGGGCGCAAGAGGTTACTCCTGAGAAGATGAACAGTCACGCTAAGGAAGCTCGACCCCCACCCCCACCTGGCATGGCCGGAGGCAGAACTGTGACGCCGGACACACGCCGGGGCCACGGGCCACGCAGCCCCCACCCAAGAGCCCCCGAAAGCGGAGGCAGCCCCGGCCTCCCTGTACCGAGGGCACCCAACGAGACGCCAGGACGGAGAACGTGGGCTCCGCAGCCTCCATGCTGATGCAGATGAAACCCCCAAGGGACCCTGCCCACATCTCTCGCCCTCCCTGAGCCTCAGGCTCCCCATCTGTAAGTTGGGTGCAGGCTACCGTGAGGCCTGCATGAGGCCCTGCGTGGGGGACATGGAGCCTGATGCCCGGGGTACAGGAAGTGCTGGAGAAAAGCAAGTGATTCTGTGCTGGGCATTCTCTCCTGGCCCTTATTTACGCCCGGGGGAAAGTCAGGTCCGGTGCGCTTGTCCAGCCCCGACTTCTGCATTCTTCTCTCTGGCAAACTAATCGTAACAGCTCTGGGCATTCACACCACGTTGCTTCCTACCAAGCACCAGACGGGCACCAGCGCTAACGCCTGCATCCGCTGCCCCCCAGCAAGGGCGGCCGCACCGGGTACCAGGGGAAGGACCTGACACTCCAAGGTCAATCCAGTTCGGGATTTACACGGGGCAGGTGGGGTAGCGGCTGCAAAGCGCAGCCTCAGCCCCCGGGCGCCGGACCCACCTGCATGGTGCTGATGCAGAGGCTTCTGTGGATCACGAACTGGCTGAGCGCGGCCGACCTCTTGTAGCTGTTCCGGCCGTGCACCATGAGCAGCCGGCCCAGGTGCCGGAACTGGGTGACGGAGAAGTCGGCGGCCAGCGAGGCCTGCTTCCCTTCCTAGAATCCGAGAACATGAGCACCGTCAGGAGCACGAGAGGTCAAGGCAAGCACTTTTTTTTTTTAATTGGAAAAGCAAGACGTTGTAAGGAGATCTTTGGAAACCGTCAAAGAAGAGCTGCTTCGGTTTCACGCTGCGCTCAGTCGGTGGTCCAAGTCTAAATCGGATTTAGAAAGAGGAATGTATTTAAATAAAAAACATTCTAAATCACAGAGAGTTATAATTTGGAGGTCAAATGGATCTAGTTAATAGAGAGCGGTGGGGCGGGGGTAGGCCCACCCATAATGGGCATCAGAAGCAAAGAATCCTCAGAGATAGGCACTTGACAGCGCTCGGTTCCTGTAAATGAAACCTGAGGCCCAGGGTGCGGCTGGGGGAGGGGGAAGGGCGGAGGCTACTAGTGAAACCAAATGGAACGCTCCTGAGCAGGCAACTTTGCACATTAGTTAAAGGGCAACCCTATCGTGGAATTCTCTAATTTTAACAGATGTGTGACAGACGCCACGGAGGGGGCACCTGCATTGAAAGGGCCCGTTCCAGCAAGATTTCATTCAAAGATCGCCGAATTCTGTAGCTTCAAATAATTGTCAGTGGGACAAGCAGCACAAAACCAGAAAGCGTGGGAAGAAAGAAAATGTAAAAAGTGTGTGGATGGATGAGTCCAATCCACTCAACTGTGGGACAAAAGGCACAGGATGGCGTCTCTGGCCTCACTCGTGGCCTCTGGACTCTTGTTTGACACACAGCTCTAACAAGCCTGGTAACCAACCTTGCCTACGGTCACTTAGAGGTCACAAATTAGGACAGGGAGGCAAGCCCACACGCGACAATGACGGAAAATAACAACTAGGCTGTGACTCGCCAACTTTATAAACGCAGCAGCTGCCAAGGCCTTTTAGTCACAAACCCCGTCACGCCCCTGCACACCCCCCCAGACATGAGCACATGGCGCGGTGCCGATGCTTTTACAGACGCTGCAACCACCACGGGAAAGTTGGGAGTGCATCCACTGGGCCCTAACAATACAGCAAAACCCCCATTTTTTCTTCAATTCAAGGTTTGACGTGCGAAACACCAGCACTGTCGTAAGATACAGCGACACGGATGTCCGACTCCCAGGTCGTTAGGGGACGTGGCTCCTTAGGCTCCGGAATCCTAATCTAGAGTCTGCAGAAGCATTGAAGCTGTGTTTCGAGGGAAAAAGAGGCCCTCGCGAGGGAGGCAGGGCACCCCCCGCCCCTCCCCCCGCCCCCACTCACCTTCCCCTCGACCCCCACGCCGCAGTCCGACTCCTGAATCATACTGACGTCATTGCCTCCGTCACCTGCGGGCCGCACGGACGAGAGAGAAAACCAGAAGTTGGGGAGAGGTGAGAAACAGGACCCGCCTTTCATTCCCGCTTGAACGATCCCCGAGTGCTTGCTGAGCGTCTTCTCTGCACGGCTCCCTCTAATCGCTCCAACGCCCCGCGGTCTCACGCAGAGGAGCGGAGCGTCAGGGGGACACCAGGTGACTGGCGAGAGTCCCAGATCCGAGCGGCCACCGCACCCCTGCCTGTGGGCGCATGGGGCCGCAGGACGTCAGCACCCGTGACCCGCGGGAGCCACACTGTGCCCTGCGGCGAGCACTTTTCAAACCCACTCCTTTCCATCCGCACCGGCACCGCCTGAGCGCTTATCACCCCGTTCTACCAACGGGCAGACCGAGGCTCGGAAGGGCACCCAGTGAGTGAGTAAAACCAGCGCGGACTGGGAACCCCGACCCGCCCCACGGCGTGTGGGGGCCCCTCTGCCCTGCTGCTTCCTGCATCTCCGGCAGAAGAAGAGCAAGCTGTGGAGGAAAGCCCTAGAACGCGCTTACCTACTCTTAACTCGAAGGGAAATCCTAAAATAATAAGAGTTCTCGAGCCAACATTGGGTCGGCTCGGAGATCGGGACCTGAGAAAAGGGGCCTGGGGACCCCGCCCCCCTCACAGGGAAGACTCTCGGGGGTGCCCTTGGCCGGCCCGGTGGGGGCGGGGCGGCACCTACCCACCGCACAGGTGAGCTTTCCGGTGCGCTCCTGGAGCAGGCGCACGACCTGCGCCTTCTGGGTGGGGGCGCAGCGGCAGCAGACGACGGCCGGGCACTGGCAGGCCAGCTCCATGAACTCATACTCGTAGTACTTGAGGCAGATCTGGGGGGGGAAGGCGGGGGGGGGACCGGGGGTCAGCCAAGATCGCAGCCCCCAGCAAAGCAGGAAGGGGCGTGCTCCCAGGAGGCCCCGGCCGGCGGGGTCCCCGCACCCACCTCCAGGGAGTCCCCGGAGATGACCAGGGCACAGTCGTGCTTCCGGCGGAAGGCGTTCAGCTCGAGGTGGGCCTCGCTGCGGTTGGTGACCTGGAAGGGAACACAGGCGTGGAGGCGGCGGGCTCCCCAACCCCCGGAGACGGAGAACAGCAAACTGTCTTCCTACAGCTGGTGTGAAGACACCGCCCTCCCCCACTGCCCCTGCCACCAGACCTAGAGCCAAACTAAATCCTGTTTGTTATGCTTCCGTGGGAATCGGAGGGCCTGTGTGCCGGCTCTCACCCTGCATTTCCCCCAGGTCGCCTGTGACCCGCATAATATAAACAAGAGCTAAAAAGGACTGCGCTTTCATTGAGTGCCAGGCACTGTGCTAAGCACTTTTCACGGATTTTCCCCACTGACTTCTCACAGCAACCCTACGAGGCGCAGAATGGTAAGGGCTGTGCTCCACGCGAAAGGAAAGAAAGCCCGGCGGGACGTGTGAGCCTCCCTCAAGGCCCACGTCTCGGGGCTGTGAAGCAGGCGTCAGCAGCCAGGCATCTAGGAGGGTGGCCAGCTTCTCTGCGACAGACCAGATGTTAAACCCCGTGGGCCCTGTGGACCCCACAGTCTTTGCCAAAACTACTCAACTCTGCTGCCGTAGCACCAAAGCAGCCATAGGCAGTATGTAAACAAAGGGGCCTATCTGTGTTTAAATAAAACTTTATTTACAAAAGCAGGTGGTCACGTGGACTGCCTGTAACCCCCTAAGTACACAGAATGCATAGGATACAGAATACAGAGAACATACAGTCTGTTCTCATTTCCAGCCGCCGCGCTCTATAAAGTCGTTGTGGACACGACTTAACAGATGACCATCCCTTCGTCGCTCCGGCACGGAAAACACGGGGTCAGGTTCCTGTGCGCCTTTGGCCACCGTAGCTTTGTCCGTCAACACACGACCTTGTTTTATATGTGGTTCTGTTTAAAGGCGTCGTTTAAAATAGATTTTTTTTTGATTCATGAGCACCGAACTCATAGGCACGGCGCTACAACTCGTGCCCGAAGGAAGATTCTCCAGCACGTGTAATTTCCCCACGAGGCACATCAGGGCCTTCCTGAGCTCAGCGATGCGTTTTAAGCAGTGAAATCACTAGCACGAAAATGTAAAAACGACAAGACAAAACAAAACAACCACAAAGCGGCACTAAGTAGACTGGGCTCGTGTGCAGGAGGAGAGCGGAGAAGGCAGGGGGTCAGCCGGGAGCGCGCACCCCGGGCAACTGCCAGGTCTGGCTGCTCCGCACGTGTCCACGGAGGACTCTGACGGCGCCCGGAGCACTGATTCGGGGGTCACCAACCCACCGTAGTGAGAAGGTGAATCTCCAAATACGGAGTCTGTAACGGAGACTGACGGGATCTGCGTCCGCCAACGCACTTGGCACCATGTCCCCAGCACTGCGCGTCTCCTGGAGGCTCTGTGTGGCAGGGACCAAGGGCAGCGGGGCGGGCAGACGCCCACCGCATGCGGGGCCCCTCCAGTTGCTGGGCTCGGGGCCCCGGCTTCGGGAGCAGGCCTGCCGCGCCCGCCCGCACAGTGGCATTTGCCCCTGCAGGCCAGTCTTGGCCCTTAGAGCGCCCCCTCACCTCCTCACGCCTGCAGGAAATGTCTCGACTGCCCACCTGACAGACCTCCTCCTACAGGGCAGACAGCCCAACACCTGGGATCCGAAATTTCTTTCTTATCCAAGGACTCGGTCTCCCAGGGCTCAGTGGAATCTGGACTCACGTGCACAATTCCACGCATACGGGCTCATCTGCATCCTTCGTCCTGACTACGCTTTTCGTCAGCTTCCCGAAGGGACCGTGACCCCCACCGGGTTAAGAACACGGCAGAAATTCCCGCAAGGACTCCTGTGGCCTCGCCTGGGTCACTCAGCAATTCCACCCACACCCGTGATGCAAGTCCCCCTGACACTTTAGGGGCCCACTCAAGGCCACGGGGCCACAGGGCAAAACGGCGGCATCACCCCCGCGCGGCCCCAAGTGGAGGACACCGTACCAGCCGGAACACGTGGATGTCCTGGTTCCGGGTCACCAGGTGTGCGTTCTTCGCCGTGCACGTGGCCGTCTCCAGCTTGTCCCCCGTCAGCATCCAGACCTGCAACCGCAGCACAAGGCGGCCTCCTCTGGGCGAGAGTTCGAGGCCAGCCCGGAGCCTGTGCCAGCCCGGTCCCCGAGAACCCGTGCTGAACGTGATTTATCCCATTTACCTCGAGGCTCCTGGTGCCCCAGCATGCCACAGGAATACCCCGCCGCAGGGGCCTGGGGACCCCAAGTGGCCGCTGCTGGTGGCAGCCAAGGCTGGCGCAATACTTTAGAGAAGCCTTTGGCCACACGCTTCAACAAGCTTCATGAAGCTTGACCTCTGACCTCATAATCTCTCTTCTAGAAATTCTTCCTGAAGCAGTAAGTGATCTCAGAGAAGGGGAGGCTGTATGGGTGAGGGGTCACTTCGTGGCCTGCGGGAAACACTGATCTGTCCCGCTGCGTACGGTCTTCCTATGTGGCCGGTAAGCCAACAGGACGTGTGCCAAGTTCCCCCCACCTCCTGACAGACTGTTCTGCAGTTTGCTGCTGTGAGCTCAGAGCGGGGAGGGACCCGCCCCGAAGCCACCCAGCTAGATCCTGTCCCAGCCAGGCCGGGAATCCAGGTCTTCCGCGTCCACACGGAGCGCGCTTCCCGCTCTGCTGGTCCACGCGGGAGCCCTCTGTTCTCCCCGCCCCGGGCAGGGAAGGGCGCAGAGGCACCAGACAAAGGCCATGGCGGCAGCGGGGGAGGCACAGAGAAGAAAAGCGCAACTGTTTCCCGAGCGTTCCCCGTGCCAGGCACCCATCAAGCACTGTCGTGTGTGTGTGTGTGTGTGTGTGTATGTGTGTGTGTGTGTGTGTGTGTGTGCGCGCGCGCGCGGCCGTCACGGTAACTTCGTAAAGCAGGGGACGGTGCACTGACAAGTCAAGGCCAAGGGCCGCAAGGCTAGTCAGCGGAGAAACCAGGTTCCAACCTGGGCAGTGAGAGCGCCGGCCCCTTCTGGGGGGCCCTTCCCCTGGACCTGACCCTGGAGGTGGTCAGCCTCTTCTCTCAATGTCCCATTCAGCCATAAAACAATATTCTTTGAAGTGACCCTGGTTTGGTGCCAGTTTTCGGGGTCTGCTGTGTGAGAGCAGACACCAGGGACGGGGCTCGGGGGCTCAAGGTCTAGAAAACCAGGGAAAGTCATCGGTGCGCCGGTGACTGACGTCCCACGTGGGGACAGCAGGGAGCACCGCGGGCAAGTGCCCAGACCTGAGCCCTCCTGCCTCGCCGGCCGCATCTGGGAAAGGGGCTGGAGGAGACGTTCTCCAAGTGCCAACACCTCCTGGCCCGTGAGAGAGCTTTCAGCCGGACCCCACCCACAAAGCCCCCAAGCCCCTCGCCCCCGCGCTCCCCTCCCCCTCCCGTCTGACCAGGGAAACCAGAAAGAGAGGTCGGGTCCACAGAGGGAAAGAAACATCCCGCTGAGAGCAGCACTGAGGTGACGCGGCTGGGGAGAAAGCCGCCACCCGGGGACAAGCGGCCGCGGAAGGTGCTGGTGACACATTCATGCTGCACACCTCGCCCTGCGGACTTCAGACGGTTCTGCCAGACGCGGGGCCCCTCGCTGACAACCCCCTTGCAGGGAACCAGGCCCGTGGGCCGAAGACACGGGAGGGAATCTGGTTCACGGGGAAACGTGGCCTGGGTGTGGCCGCAGCTCAGTGACACCCGTGGCCCCGCTCACAGCAGCCCGGGCCACGTCCCGGCCCAAGGACGCAACGGACAGCTGTTCTGGGCAGAAGTGGGCAGCGCATGGAACACAGTTCCAAAAACTGCAAGGCAGGGAGGCTGCCGCTTGGCCGGGTCCCCTGAGGGGTAGCCTGCTCCTCTGTCGCCCTCTACTGGCCTCTCCGGATCAAACTACTGGATTGGTGGCAATCTTTTTCTCTTTTTGGCCCCAAAGAGAGTAAATACGGCAGTTTGCTGGTGCGGGCGGTCACCCCACTGGGCAGTCAGTCATCCACCTAGAACAACAGGCAGACGCTGGCAAGAATGTGCTGCGCACCCGGAGCCTGTGGACACGGCCTGGCCCTGAGCGGTACAGGGATGCCCGCAGCCCCGCCTCCAGGAACCCAGGGTGGCCTTGCGGGGTGGGGGTTAACGGCAAACACATGAGCGGTCTTCTAAGAGCTGGGCGGGAGGAGCAGGAGTGACGTGGCTGTCTGGCTGGGACAGGGGTCTGGGCCCCCACCCATGCGCTCTGCTCCTGCTTCCTCCACTGCCCTACCCCCTCCCCGGCCCCTCACGAGTCCCTACACCTGCTGCAGCCACCATTCCGCAGCTCAGTCCCACAGGGCGGCGCTGTTCGGTGGCCGGGTCCCCGGCAGGTGCCCCCTACCTTGATGCCCGCGTTCCTCAGGGTCTCCAGGGTGGGCCTCACGTCCGCCTGCAGCTGGTCCTCCACCCCTGTGAGGCAGAGCAGCTCCATCTCCATCTCCAGGCTCTCGATCACAGTGGCCACTTTGAGGGAGCGGTCGTGCACGCTCAGCTTGGCCTGGACGTAGCGGGCCTGGGACACGGCAGGGGACACCCAGTCACCGCGGGGGGGCGGGGAGAGCCAGGCTGGCTGGCGTCGGGAGTGGACCGCCAAGGGGGGACCCCGGCGCGTGGCTGGACCTCAAAGGGATGAACCGAGACTCCCAGCCTCCGTCCAGGTTCATCAGCCCAGACCTCAGAAAGGCCCTGGCCCCACCCTTTCCTCTGCACTTTCCCGGCTGTGCAACTTCCAGCAAGTTGTTCAGCTCATCTGAGCCTTAGCTGTTTCCATCCCCGCAGCGGCAGTGACAGCCCCAGCCTCGCCGGGTTGTTACGAGGACCAGTGTCCCTGAGCTCTCCGCGACCCGCACTCTGGGACCAAGAATCCCTGATCACCGGGCTTTCTGAAGACGGGGTCCCACCTCCAAAGACCACTGACCCAACCCTTCCGTTGAGCCACTCTGCAGGGTGAGTAAAGACACGGGAGAAAATCAGAAATCCCCTAGTGAGCTGATTCAAACACACGCCTTTAAACTTGAAAAGATAGTCGAACTTATCAGGCCCGGAACTCTGGCCAAAGGAAACTTCACGAAGAACCCAGGCACAGCTTCTCTGGGGGAAGCCTGTCCCCAGCCACCTGTCTCTCCCTTTCAGTCATGTGCACATGGACGCACTGGGCTTCGTGCCAGGCCTGGGGACACAAGGACCCTTCCCGCGAGGAACGTGCAATCCATGGGACAAGAGGACTGGACATATTTAGGCTGGAGCCCTGAGCCGTGAAAGTCAATGATCTGGTTAAACTCTCTTTACAGCCTGAAAAACTGAGGGCTCCCAGGGGGTGATTCATTTCAAATTTTCCAGAGGGTGTTCTACGTGCCAATGACCATCCTGAGTGTCAGGATGGAACAGCGAACCAGACTGACAGTCTCTGCCCTCGGAAAGATTTTACTCCCGAAAGGAGCTATTAAGAAGAACGTGAGATATAAACATATAAACAAGGTCATTCCAGAGGGTGATCAGAGAAGTGAAGGAAGTTAAGCGGGGTGATGGGTGGCGAGCAGTGGGGGGGGGGGCTGCCGTAGGTGGGGAGGGAAGGCTCCTCAGAGGAGGCGGCAATTGAGCAGAGACCCGAAGGAAGTGAGGGAGCAGGCCACGGAGCTCTGTGCGGGGAGTTCCAGGCAGAGAGAACAGCAAGTGCAAAGGCCCTGTGACAGAGGTGAGCCTGGGGGGCTCAGAAAGGACATCGGGATGGCCAGGGCAGACTGAGCGAGGGGGAGACCAAGAGGAGACAGAGCCGGAGAATTGGGGAGGTACGGAGGACAGCAAAAAATAACAGAAAGCCCACAAGACCACTTACTTCAAAGTCTTGATACTGCTCCTCTGCTAGAGACTTCTTCGCCACCACGAGAACCCGCAGTCCTTCCCGGGCCATGTTTCCACACTGAAAAGCAGACCACGGTCAGCGGAGAGCTCACTAAGGGCCTTGTCTCCAAGCCCCGGACTCTCACGGCGGAGGGCTGGACGCTACCGCAGACAGGCTCCAACCAGGGGCCCTCGCGCCCCGCGGCCCGCTCACCTCTTCCTCCAGCCAGTCGTTGTACTGCACGATGCCAGCCATGACCACGTCCGCCCCCTTCATGTAGAACGTGATCTCTCCCGTCGATTCATCCTTGGGGGGGGGGGTGACAGCATGAACACTCACGAGGGACACGCACCTCGGCTCCAGCGCCCGCTTCCCATGACGGATGGCGTACAGTGTCCCCAACGGACGCCCCTGTTTCTTTACTTGGCCGAAGATAAAAAGCCAGAAGGGAGCGGTGGGAGGGGGGGCGGTGGCGGCGGGGGGAGGGCTCACTTTGGGGCAAAGGCCACCAAGAAGAGAAGAAAACTCAAAGCATTTGGAAAAGCATTAAATGACAAAAAGCGAGATCAAAAGGATTTAAGAACTTTGTTTTTCACGTTATTACTGTCTCAAAAGGAAGGGACGCCCGCGCTGGGAGATCACCTTAAATGTACGCACAGGATTGCCAGGGTCACCTGACTGGGCTCTACCTGAAAAGACGGGGAAGTGAGGAACTTATCCAGGGCGGGGTTCTCAACTTTGGCTTTATTCCTTGCGTGGGGGCTGGCCTGTGCCTTCTGGGACCTTCTCCAGCGCCCCTGGCCTGTCCCCAGTAGATGCCAGCCGCACCCCCATGGGGACAACCCAAATGTCTCTAGACATAAGCAAACGTCCCCCAGGGAGCAAACTGCCTTCACTGAGAACTGCTAATCCTGATCATTCCAGGCCACTACGTCTGCCTGAGGACTTGCTAGGGGTCAAATGACCCAGATTTTTGTTCACACCGACCCGCTTTTCTGGGGAGTAGGTCACACCACCACCCAGGCATTGGAGGCTTAGAGCCGACACCAGCCTTTGGCTGTGCGCACTTGGACACACTGCTTTTCTCTAAACCTCAGCTCTCTCGCCTGTAAAACAGAACACTAACAACTCTCACCGCACAGGCTGCTAGGGCTTAAATGAAGTCACCGACGCAGAGCACACAGCCAGGGGCCAGGCACGCAGAAAATGCCCACTCGGAGTAACCAGCCCCGCGAGGGGGACGCTAACACTGTACGTCCCTCAACCGCACCACGTGTGGGGACCAAGGCTCTGCCCAGTGGTTCTCAGTGGAGGGACCGTGCATGTGGCAGTATCTGGAGACCTTCTTGGGTGTCACAGCTCGGGGGTGAATGCTACTGGCACCCACCAGGTAGAGGCCAGGGCTGCTGCTGAGTGTCCTAGAGGACACAGGACAGCCACAGCCAAGAATCACGTGGCCCCAATGTCAACAGCATGGAGGGCACAGAATCCTGGCTTTAAGGAACAATGGCTCTTGTCCCTGGTTCTTATTCCATGACTCCTTCCTTGGGAACTCCCATCACGGGGAGCCTGGGGGCGGGAGAGAGGGTTGAGGGGCAGAGCATGGTCATTACCACCTCATGCCCACATTTTGCTGCCTGGGCAGCCCAGAACGCATGTGCGTAAACTCATTATACGCACAGAAATATACGACAGAAATACCCAGAGCCAAATTGCTGGTCCACATTTCCTTCTTTAAAAACAGCTTTCCAGGGCCCTCTGATCACTGACAATCTTTGAGAATTCCATGCTTGCTCGCAAAAGCACCTGCCGGCCACCAGGAGGCACCTGCCTCCCTGAGCCGGCAGAAGGGGACGCACCATCTCCGATGGGTCACACACACCTGTGCCTGCTGGGGACTCAGGCCAGAGACAGCCGCGGGGGCTGAACATGAAAGTTCCCGGGGCTTTTCTCTCCCTTCCCTTCACCCAAACGTGCTTGATATCAGAGCGCAGGGCACGGCGTCCCCTCCTCAGCTGCCTCTGCCGCGGAGGGCGCTCTGTGGCTGCAGGCGGCTCGTCCAACACAAACACGGCCTCACCGTCTCCTCCCGTCACTCACTTCCTCCCGCCCGGTTCACCACAAGGTTACCCCGCTCCCAGAGGTGGCGAGATCATGCTGCACATTTACATGGGCTGCTGCTTGCACGGCATTGTTTTGGGGCCTCATCATTTTTCCACTGTGGTCCGATCCTGGCCCCCGTTCAAAGGCCTCTTTTATTCAAACAAGGACGAGGGTATGATCTGCGGCACGGATCCGCCTCCACCGTTCCACGAGGGACGGGGGACATCTGCACACGAGTGGCAGCCTTCCTCTCGGAGACACAAGCCCCAGGGGAGCCCCCAGGAGACAGCGACGCGCGCCAAGGAAGGACGTGGCTTCGCCCGTGGCGGGAGGGTGAGGAGCGAGGCGAGCGCGCCCACCGCTGCCTACGGTCACTGAACCACGACGTGCCACAGCCGGGCGGACATGCCTCCCTTCGGGGGACCGGGCGGGTATTTCCAAATGCCAGACAGGACACGCAGGTGCATGGGAACTGAGCTGCCGGCCCGGCGGTGGGCTATGCTGCGTTAGGAGGCCGTCCTGGCCTCTGCCAACGAGGGGAAGTCAACCCTGACTGGTGACAGCTGAAAAGTCTCCCAACGTTTCTTTTAATGTCCCCTGGAGGCAAAACGTCCCCAGGGCAAAGAGTTAGGGAGCTTTCTGGAGAATGGAGATGCTGTCCACGTGTCTGGAAGGCTAATTTTCATGTCAAGGGCACAGATAAAGAGGGAGACAGGCGAGAAAACAAGAAAACTTAGCGGTAATGTGCATTTCAGTAAAGACAGTCTAACAAAGATGGATGCTCACAGACTGACTTTTAGTGGTGAGAAGTGAAAAATGTGAAGTGTCTGAGAAAAGAATATTTAATTAAATAATGGTATATTTTTTTCAGCAAAACACGCACGCATTAAAATGATAAAAATCACATTTTACCAATACGAGAACATTTTCCATACATATTCAACAGTGGAGAGAGTTTAGAAAGTCTCATATGAAGCTCAACGCCAAGTTCATACAAACGCGTGTGGGTATTTACACTTGTATGTGCGCAGAAGAAAGCTAAACGGGAAATTCTCTGAAGAGCGATGAGTGCTTGGTCTTTGGGTGGTGAAAATAAAGAGGAATAGTTTGAGCTCCTTCCTGATGTACGTCTCTGTTCTGAATGCTTTAAGTCAATATCGAGCTGGTTTGTTTTTTATAACCTTGGAAGGGGAGAATGCTATTTTAAAATAACGGTAGATAGAAGGGCGCCTGGGGGGCTCAGTCAGTTAGGCATCTGACTTCAGCTCAGGTCATGGTCTCATAGATCATGGGGTCAAGCCCCGCGTCGGGCTCTGTGCTGCCAGCTCGGAACCCGGAGCCTGCCTCAGATTGTGTGTGTGTGTCTCTCTCTCTGCCCTGCTCCCTCTCTCTCTCTCTCAAAAATGAATAAACGTTTAAAAAATTTTTAAAGAAAGCTTAAATGAACGGTAAGATTTTTCCCATCTAGTAAGTATCCCCCACTTCGTGGTACAGAGTCCCGTTCTTGCTGAGGGGACGCGGGGACGCATCTCCTAAAACAGGACATGTATCTGGGAACGAGAGCCCCTCGCAGCTACAGGAAGGGAGGGTCTGCTGCTCACTTGTGCTCGAACGGCTGACACTGGGGACCATCTGATGATGACTCAACCCTCAGATGACTTCAGCAGAGCCCACGGTCCTAGAACTTG
The DNA here is from genome assembly GCA_004023785.1 of Mungos mungo. Classification (NCBI taxonomy): domain Eukaryota; kingdom Metazoa; phylum Chordata; class Mammalia; order Carnivora; family Herpestidae; genus Mungos; species Mungos mungo. The sequence goes on from PISW01001201.1 coordinate 16,990, forward strand.
AAACAACAAAGGCTGGAAAGGCTGGAGCAGAAGTCATTCCAGAAGAGATCATGCCTCTGACTCCCCAGGAAACACCCGCCCACAGGATCTGTGCTGCCGCTGCCAGGACACAGATGTTCCTGACGTCAGCTGTGCGCTCCAGACGCGGTCCAGAAGCCACGGGTCAGACAGGTGCGCCCGGCGGGAACAGCAGCAGCCGCGTGGGAGAAAAAGCTCCCCTCCCCCCCAGAAGGTGTGCCAGGGACGTAAAAGTCCCTTGAAATGTGTCATTTCAAAGCCCATTCATGGCTGTGTCACTGGGTCGTCAGAACAGCAGCTCACGGAGCTGTTTCCTCTACCTGGAGGGGAGATAGCTTCTTCAATGGCTCCCAGCGACCCCTGCCTCCTCGTACTTCATGCCCTGGTGAGACCCACTCCTGCCGGAAGTCCTCTCTGAACTAAGTTGAGAAAACTCCTTGTGAGGGAAGGCAGGTTTGCAAGGCCTCAGATGGCGACCATATCCGTCCACCCTCAATTATTCTTTGAGCACCGACCCCCAAGGCGCCTGTTGGCTGGTATGGGAGTGACTTGTCCCCGTACCCTAAAATATGCTGACTGCACCTTGCGAAGGAACTTATTGTGGGAACAACTTCTTCTGTGATTATAGGAGCAAATATTGCATTTCCTGAGAAATCTGTTTTTCTTTCCCTAGAAAACAGGCTATTGACCCCTGCTCATAAGAACTAACTCTTGCCTTTGCCATGCTAAAAACACTGCCTTGTATTTGAATGCTAAAGATCCCTCCCTTCCCCATATGATAAGCATCTAAATCACCTCCATCAATCACTATTGATAAAGATTATGCATGAGTCTTCCACCAATCTATGTTCTGGGAAATTTTTACATTCCTAAGAAATCTGTCATCGGAAATCACTGTCTAAGGCAAATGCCACTTCTCTGCTGGCCCCGTAAATTTTTTCCATGAATAAAGCTGGCTCTCGGGTCAGAGCAGAGATGTGTGCCTGGTGAGCAGAAAGAAACTCGTGGCTCTCATTCGCTCCCCCTTTCACCGACACCATCCATCCTCCAGGGAGCCCTGGACCTGCGGGCGCTGGACCCTGGCACACTCCCACTGAGCGGGGGTTGGCTCTGTACTTGCTTCTAGTAAGCGAGGCAGAGGTGACAGGAGGCCAGTTCTGAGATCAGGTTACAAGGACTCTGCCTTCCATCTTGCTCACTCTGAGGAAGCCAGGTGACACAGGAGCCACCTGCGGAGAGGCCGGGGAGCAGTGAAGGAGGGTGGCCTCCTGCCGAAGCAGCGGAGGACGACAGCCCTCAGTCCAACACCCGCAAGGAGCCGGATCCTGCCCCAGCTGAGCCCCGGATAACAGCGGCCTGTGAGAGGCGCGGGCCAGAGGACCCGGATTCCTGACCCACAGGCTCCAGGAGATACTGCCTTCTGTCGTTTTACACCACCAAGCGTGGGGAAATCTGCCAGGCACACCACACCCGTCGCTACCCCAGCATTACCGTGGGTGCTCTCCAAGCCTTTCAACGCCCCAAACTCCCAGGTCGCGGCGTTAGTTAAAGAGCCCGGGCTCGGGGGCCGTATGACCCGGGGTGGGGTCCAGCTCCATCATCCAGCTGTGTGAACCGGGGGAGAATGCGGAGCCTCTCTGCACTCCCACTGTCTTCTCTGTCAAATGCCAGTCAAAACGGTACCTGCCTTGCTGGCTTATGCTAAGGATTAAGGAGTGAGTTTCTGGAATCATTTAGAACAGCCACTGGCACACAACGGGCATCACTAAATGCTGCCCATCATTACGTTACTGCTGCTAGTGCGTCAGCTCTTCCTCACCTGGCCCCTCAGTACTCACACTGCTATTACTAACTTATCACAGGAGGATCGGCAGCTCTTTGATCTTTAAGGGATAAGGTAGAGAGAGGTGGAGGGGAGTCTTTTTTAAGTCGAAACAAAAAAGAGGAGTCACATTCCAAAGCCGCCTATGATCTGAGCAGAGTTTCCTCCGATCCAGCCAAATAATGTGAAAAACCTTTACAGATACCAAGGAACCATCCCAAGGCCAAAACAGGTCTGGACAGGACAAAAGTGATCTGGATTTTTAAAGCTGCCGTGGCAATTCTGACGGTCAGCCGACTTTAAAGTTACCGAACACAGTGGCGCATGAGCACAGGGACCCCTGGCTTCCCGGAATGGGGGCGGGATTCTCTGAGTGCAGGAGCCATTGGTGAAACACAATATTGATGAAATTGTAGAACTCTGACACTCTCAAATATTGGTGAGGCTGTGGAGGAACGGTGCCGCCACAGTGAGTACAAGCACATGGGGACAAGAGTGGGTGATGGCTCTGGTAGCGTTAAAGATGTACATACTGTGAATCCAGCAACCTGACCTCCAGACGTGTTCACATTATGTGTAGGGGAGACCAGAACAGACAAGGACGAGCCAGCGCTGTTTTCAGCGGCAAAAAAGTGGCAACTATCTCAATACGTGTAACAGAGAACTCTAGCAGACTGAAGGGAGAGAGGCGTGTTCATACAGCGCAACACTGTAACACAGCTAAATTAACAAAGTAAAATGAAATGCACGAACATAAGTTCTTTAAAAGTTAAAAACAGGAAGTGGGATAATGATACAATGTCACTCAAGAATAGAAACATGCACAGCTATACATTACTTATACCCAAACATGTCTGATAATAGTATGGTAAAAGTCATTAAAATGATGACTTTGGTGCAGGAATGGAAAGGAAGCACATCAGGGAGGGGCAGACGGGCCTTCAGCTGAACGCACAATGTTTTCTTTCCTTAAAAATTTTGGGCGCACATGGGTGATTAAGTTGGTTAAGCATTTGACTTCGGCTCAGGTCATGATCTCACGGTTCCTGGGTTCGAGCCCCGCGTCCGGCTCTGTGCTGAGAGCTCAGAGCCTGTAGCCTGCTTCAGATTCTGTGTCTCCTTCTCTCTCTGCCCCTCCCCCGCTTGTACTCCGTCTCTCTCTCTCTCTCTCTCACGATATACAAACATTTTTTAAAAACTATTAAAAAATAAATAAATAAAACAAGGTTAACCAGAGGCTGACCAGCTCTTTGGGGTCTTGTCCGACTGATGGATGAATACTGTTTCTGCTCAGGCAATGATACTGTCTTCCTGGTCTGGACAACAGCCATCACGGGAGAGAGGGAGGAAAGGGCTAAGAAAGAGCGCAGGGCTCCGGGCGCACTCAGCACACCGGAGCTCTGTAACCGTGGGAAGGCGCAGCTCACTCACCCGCACGATGACGCCCATGCGCTTGCTCTCGTAGGTGAAGGGGAAGATCTGCAGGATGGTGAAGTTCAGGATCTGGTCGCCAGGGGTCCTCAGCTGCATGGAAGACTGGTCCCGGCCCACCAGGGTGAGGCCCACACTTTCCGTCCACTGCACCAGGGCCACCTAAACGGGACGCGGGGTCGAAGGTCAGACACGCGGCCAAGGGGCCCAGTTCATAGGTCGGCAGATGAACACGAAAGTAGGAGGGGCAGCAGAGAGACAGAGCAGAGGCAGTCACTGGGTCCCCGGTGACAGCCTGGGCTCCTCCGGGCCTGCCGGGCTCCCACCTCCGCTGCCCTCCACGTGGGGCAACTCGCCTCTTCTCCCCGGCCCGCGGCAGAGAGGACCACAGAGGGTCGGAGCGCGGGGCCCACAGGGCCGGGGAGCCTCTCCGATAACCACCCCGGCGGGGGCCTGGCCGTCCTCCCCCGAGGGGCTGCGCAGCAACGCCTGGGGACATTCTTGATTGTCACACCGAGAAGGCGGTGTGTGCCGACACCCCCCAGACGTGTTAGACACCCCGATACGCGGCGGCGGCGGCGGCCGCACCGCAGAGAACGAGCCCCCGGCCCCCACTGCCGACGGCGCGGACCGGGGTCCACACAGAAGAGGACACGGGCGCTCGGCCCAGGGACCCGTTCACCTGCCCGAGGCGGTGCTGTTGGGCCGCGGGGTGGCCAGGCCAGCGAGGTACCTGGTCAGCCTGGCACTCGAGCCCACCCACCACGCGCCGCGCCTCCCGGAGGTGTGGCTTCTGTCGCCATCTGGAACCTTCCTGCAGCCGCAGCGAGACCCGCTTCGCTTCAGCTCAAAGGAGGGGGCCAGGCTGGTCTCGCAAGTGAGTGAAGAGGGCTGGGAGGGCACATCACAGCCACAAGGGCGACGACCCCACGACCCCACAGACACTGATGGAGGAGGCTGCCCCAAGGGGACTGGCCCAGGATGGCCCCCACTTCCGGTTCCTCAAGAAAAACCGGAAATCTGGCCCTGTACCCGAGATCGCCTTTTAAACAATTAGTTTGCATGTTTTAAAAGCCTGTGAATCTGAGGGGCGCCTGGGCGGCTCCGTGGGTTAAGCCCCTGACTCTTGATTTCAGCTCAGGTCATGATCTCAGGGTTCATGGGACTGAGTCCCACGCTGGGCTCTGCACTGACAGCTCAAGCCAGCTTGGGATCCCCTCTCTCCCCCTCTCTCTCCCCCTCCTCTGCTCATGCATGCTTGCTCTCTCTTTCTCAAAAAAATAAACTTTAAAAAATAATAAAAGCCTTTGAACCTGGCCAGGGGTCTCCAGGAAGACAAGGAAATACAGGTAGAAATGGAAGACAAGAGAGAGGGGACCTGGGGAGGGGCTGGGCAGGGACGGGTCCCCACTGGGACTCACCATACCTGCTCCCTCTCCAGCCCCCCCCCCCAGGAAAGAGGCACAAGAGAGTGTGACGAGCCCATGGTGTGCCTGACAGCCTAAATGACAGGGCCACCCCGTGTGGTCAGCAGGGAGCCCACCGAGCTAAGAATGACCCACTCCACCTGCATGGAAATGAGGAAACAGACTCAGAGGAGCAAGTAAGGGGGCAGGGGACTCTCAGCGGCAGCAGTGACAGGCTGACCAGGGATCTACTCCTGGGTCTAACAGACCCAAGGAAAAGGCCCCAGGGACTAGACCGGGTATGAGCTCATCAGCGCATCCTCAGTGGTATCTGGCCGCACTCAGGTGTCCACCCGACACAGTCACTGGCAGGAAACTGATGGGACGTGCGGCAGGCAGAATAACAGCCCCCCAAGATGTCCACATCCTAGTCCCGGGACCTGCGAATAGATGACCTGAGTCGGCCAAATGGGCTCGGAAGGGGTGATGAAGGTTAAGGACCCGGCGGTAGGGGGCCTCTCCTGGATCGTGCAATCACAGGGGACCTCGGAAGGCAGAGAGGAAGTTGAGAGCAGAGGGAGGGGCCAGAGAGAAAAGACGGGTTGGTTTTGGAGAGAGAGGCAGGAATGTAAACCAAAGAAGAAGGTAGCAGCTAGGAGCTGGCAAGGCAACAGATTCACCCCTGCGGCCTCCGGGAGGCACACAGGCAGCCCAGGGAGCCCTGGCCGGGGCCTCTCACCTCCAGATCAATCTGGGGCGTTTCCAAACAGCGACGGGCTGCATTTTGCTCCCACAGCGACAGGAAACGCACACAAGATGCTTCCAGTTTTAATGCCCAACAAGCTGCCATTCCATTCCAAACCAAGCCCGAGAGGATGGAGTCTAAGAAGAGGCCCCCCTCCCCGTCCCCCTTCCTTCTTATAAAGTATAGCCTTTAGGGAAGGAAAAGGAGGTAGGTTTCAGGACACAGCAGACCTGGGGAGTGACAGAGGGTGACAGAGAAAGGGGTACCTATGAGGTGTCCATTCTGAGATGCTTTACTCTCTCAGCCGGGTGGTGGGTCCCCGGGTGGCCACTACTCTGTTAAGTGTCCGAGGTATTTCAGTGTCCCTGTGGGGGCGGGACCATCGAGGTCACTCTCCCAGGGGATCCCAGCCGCCCAAGCTTCTGCCTCACCACGTGCTTCTGGAGGCTCCCCCCTCCTTCTACCAAGAGACTCTGCACACGCAGACACTTGCGCCTCCAGGATCCATCCTGGTTTCCAGAACCCCCAGGCTCTCCTGGGCTGCCCTGCGACCCCCTGAGGCGGTGGGGGGTGGGGATCAAACAGGGGTTCCAGCCCAGCTCTGCCACCCGCCCCCACTCCCTCTGGCCTCTGCACAATGCGGGGCTCCCGGGGGCTTCTTTTCCATTTCATCCCAGCCCTAAGCATTCTGTGTATCCGTCCTCAGTTGGCTCTGCTCAGCTGCCTCACTGGCTTTCTGCTGCGGGCAGTGAGTAAATTTATGCAGGAACAAGAGTCTTCAAGAATGGAAACTCTACTCTGTTCGGATGGTGTCCAAACAAGTCAACCAGGAGTCCCATGGACCAGCTTTCCCTTCTGACGGATGGAAGGTACTGGCACCCTGACCTCCACCGGCAAAGAAAGGGCTAGTCAAGCAACCTGACTGTTTTTTGTCTTGTCTGCTAACAGTCTGCGTCAGTCTCTGAAAACCCATTCATTTACTGGTTTGAGTCCATGACCCTCCCCACAGGGCCTGTCTTACCTGCTAGCAATCCCCCCTCAGAGTCTAAAACGATCAGTGAAGATCCTTGTACACAAAATCATCCCGTCTCCACGTAAACTGTTTACAGGCGGACACGTGTGATTAGCCATATTCCATCTTCTGCTTTATCTCTCTGCACCACGGAAATATTTTCCTCATGCACCCGCATTTCTTTCAATTTTAAGTAAACACACATCTCAATACAAGATATTACGAACACGGAAGTACACACGAGCCTAAGTGTACGTCCTCCCTTACGCACCAACTTTGTAACAAAGAAAAATTCTTCCCGAGATGCCTTCAGCCACGAGTCTCAGTGAAAGGGGCTGTTTCATTCTGGTTTCCGAGCTGCTGTTTCGTCACCCCTCAAAAACCCATCTCACCGTTGGGAACAGATGTGAAGAGTCAGTGGTACTGGGCGTCATGGAAATGCATTAACTCCCCCAAAGCCTGCTCTTAACTACAATGGAAAGAATGCGCAACTCCCGACCCGGCAGTGGCTTCTAAGACTGTGCCGCAGCTCCAGCCTGGGCCAGCCCAGCCCCCACGCCAGGGACCCACGGGGCTCCACGGGAGGGACAGCTGGTCTGTAATTCAGACACGGTGGATGCTCTCGATGGGTGAATTACACCTGGAGGCAAACCTCTTCCAACCTCAATTTCTTCAATGGTGAACCTCTAGGTGGAGGGAGGGGACCCAGCCGCTGCCACACTTACTGCTCCCCACCCTGGGCCCAACCTCCTCATCAAAACCTCCCTGGCCTCCCTGGGGACCAGAGCCCCAGGATATGAGCCCTGCCAAGGGCGTGGGAGACGGTGGGGGGGGGGGTCTCTGATTCTCGCCTTCCACTCTATGGCCCACAGCATTAATCGAAACTCCTTTCTAAAGAGAAATCCCCAAGGGCCTATGGTGCCCCCGACCCTTCTCAAATGCAGGAGGGACAAATATTTCAGGGGGCTGGAGAGACCGATGCATTTCTTTTCTTTTCTTTTTTAACGTTTAATTTAGTTTTGAGAGACAGAGAGCAAGTGGGGGAGGCGCAAAAAGAGAGGAGACACAGAATTGAAAGCAGGCTCCAGGCTCCGAGCTGTCGGCATAGAGCCTGACGCGGGACTCAAACCTGAGACTCAAACACGAACCCTGAGATCATGACCTGAGCCGAAGTCGGATGCCTAACCGACTGAGCCACCAGGCGCCCCAAATTTCTTTTCAAAACAAGGCAATATAAAATGAGGTTACCTCTTATACTGGGGGTCTGAACTGTTCAAAAGAATCGCTCCGTATCACCCAATCAGAAAAGATTTAGGGGTCTTGAGGCTCACTGTCCCTAACACTCAGAAGTGGGGGGGTCTCTGAGACCTGAGTCAGAATATCCAGAGGTCAGAGCAGCAGCAGAAAAAGAAACCCGTTAAGGTGAATGAATGAACAAATAAATTAACTCCACCAAATGGAAACTGAGGGGGGGGGGGGGGGGGGGGGGGGGGGGGGGGGGGGGGGGGGGGGAGCGGGGCGCTGGGTCGGCTGCATGCTTGGGGTGGGGCCAGGAAATGAAAAGGACGGGCTGCTGCGCTCCCTCCCACAATGCTCGTCTGAGGAATTCATGCCAGAATGATCCATGAAAGGTCTTTTTCATCATTTGTGGGTCTGCAATAAACCACCTGTGACAAGTTTTAATAATTTTCCCTTTGTACCTGGGAAGTGTGTGTTTGGGAAATACGCCAGGTCAGGGACACAGCCTTGAACTCTGGTCAGAAGCAGGATACACAGTCCATCGTAAGTGCGTGCGGGAATCTGATATCTCTGGGGGCGGTCAAGGTCACAGCCAGGCTAGAAAGGCCAGCCAGCTCGCCCTAACCCAGCCTTCCAAGGCCACGGATACCTCCAGAGACCTAAGGTGTTCTTTGTTAGCAAGCTGATTCGACGGTACACTACCAGGGTCTGGACAGTGAGCAGAAAGGGGCAGGGCTGGCCTCGGAGGAGTGGGGTAAACTGAGGCAGGATCCGCCCAGCTCAGCTCACCACTGCCCAGTAGAAACTGGGCCCACCATTTCCAGTCTTCCTCAAGGAAAGCTGAGTTTTACATAATATTAAGTGATTTTTTTTTAATAGTGCTGATTTTTTTTTCTAAAACACAGCATGGAGCGAACAAAACACTGCCTCTGTTTTATTTAAGAATCTGTGGACGAGACGGCGGACTACAAGGCCACTCCCTGATCCAAGTTTCTTTGATCCTGTACTTGAAATTCAGGCTCCTATCACTTAATCTGAGGAACATTCAGATCTGAAAAGAAAGAATGACATCTCCATAAAATCTTAGCCATTTAGAAAAAACTATTCCCTTAAGTCCATTCTGGGCCAAGAAGAGCAAGAAACGGGACAGAACCTCAGCACCACGGCCCACGGAGCAGTTAATGCCAAGGATGGCTCGTGTGATCATTTTCTACGGCGTCCCTAACACACTCCCAACACCCCCCTCTCTTCTGAGCAACCAACGCTCTATTTCAAGATTCTGACCCCCACTGGTTAATAAATAACATTGAAGGAGGGTTTTCTCCTTAAGTCCCTGACCTCTGTTCTCTGAACTGACCCTGGGGCGAGGACCAGGGGGCGGATGGTAAAGCCCCGCCCACCTCCTAAATCTTCCTCACTCCTGCGGGCACACGTCTGAATGCGGTCATTGTCCTGCAGCCTGGGGCGCAGGTACAAGGAGGCATTTAAGGGAAGTGCACCCCTGAGAAATGAATGTGGTTCTGGAAACCTGGGGTCTGAGACCGCACACCCCCAGCCGAGCCACAGGCTTCCCCCTCCCGGGGTGGTTTTGGTCCTCACTCTCTGCGACACACTTACAAAGATGCCAAACGAGAGGCTTGGAGCCTTTGACACACACACTCGGAGGTGCGGGGATTTACCTGAGGGGCTGGAGAGAGGGCAGCTGCTAAAAATCCTACCACAGGGGGCGCCTGGGGGGGGGCTCAGTCGGTTGAGCGTCCGACTTCTGCTCAGGACACCATTTCGAGGTTCGTAAGTTCGAGCCCCGCATCGAGCTCTGTGCTGACAGCTCGGAGCCTGGAGCCTGCTTCCGATTCTGTGTCTCCCTCTCTCTCTGCCCCTCCCCTGCTCACGTTCTCTTTTAAAAATAAACATCAAGTAAATAAATAAATAAATAATCCTATCACAGACGGCTATTGGATAGGGATAAGACAATAGATCACCAAGTAGACAAATCAAGATAGACTATGGAATGATGTATTTAAATTCTAGGTATTGAAGACAGAAAGAGGAAAAATACCGAAATGTTTGCTTTTTCTATAACAAGCACAGGTTACACTTATAAAAATCTGCTTCTCGACCTGTTGCTTCATTGTACTTTTCTTTTTTTTTTTTTTTAAGATTTTATTTTTAAGTAATCTACACCCAATGTGGGGCTTGAAGCCACAACCCCGAGATCAAGAGTCGCACGCTCCATGGACTGAGCCAGCCAGGCACCCCTTCACTGTACTTCTCTATCTCCCAGCACGGTGACAAGGACCCAGGAACACGCCCCTTGACGGACTCTGCCGTCGCTGGGGGGACCTGTGCACAGCTCTGGTTACCTCCGGTGCTGTCTGTAAGGGGGCTGTTTCAAGGTCACTGGGGATCAGGAGAGAAACACATCCTTTTGGTTTGTCTTTCTAAGGACAGGACCCTGGAGAGACAGGTGGTGAAGACAGGACCCTCCGAAGGAAGGCTTCTGGGGGCTGCCAGAAGGTTTCTTGGCACCCAGCGTGGAAGCTTCCCCAGACAAGAGGGAAGGGATCAGAATGCATACTTGACTGAGCCTGGGCGGCACACAGACCCTGAGTGCGAGCTCAGAACAGGCAGGAGTAGCCGGATGCCCAGGAGGCCCAGCCAGCATCAGCCCCCAGCCCCCCCCAGTGCACGGCACCCAGTTGTGTTTCGTGAGGGGACACAGCACATGTAAGCTCTCCACCCGAGGACAGGGGAGCAGGGCTGCGGTCACAGAGCCACAGGACACGGGCTGATGCTTTTCATCTTGCCGGCCATGCGGCCTTGGGGACAGCCCTTGGCCAACCTACACCCCACCTGCTGAACGGGCACCGTGGTAGTAACCGTGGGTGGGAAGAGGTGCCTGGAGCACAGGGCCTGGCGCTCAAAGCCGGTGCCCGGCAGGCGGCCACTTCTAACTGCCGTCCGCGCTCTCGGATGACCTGCCCCGACGCCCGCTGAGGAGCCCTCTTGCACAGCTGGTGGGAGCGCAAACTGGTGCAGCCACGGTGGGAAACAGTACGAAGCTTCCTCAAAAAAAATAGGGGCGTCTGGCTGGCTCAGTCGGTAGAGAGCACCACTCTTGATCTTGGGGTCCTAAGTTTGAGCCCTACATTGGGCAGACAGATTACTTTTTTTGTTGTTGTTGTTTTATTTATTTTTGAGAGACAGAGAGAGACAGCACGAGCAGGGGAGGGTCAGAGAGAAAGAGAGACACACAGAAACTAAAGACAGACTCCAGGCTCTGAGCTGTCAGCACAGAGCCTGACACGGGGCTCGAACCCACGAACTGCGAGATCCTGATCTGAGCCGAAGCCGGACGCTCAACTGACTGAGTCACCCAGGTGCCCCCAGAGAGATTACTTTAAAAAAATAAATAAAAATAAACAATTAAATTAAAAGTTAAAAACAGAACTACTCGGGGCACCTGGGTGGCTCAGTCAGTTAAGTGTCAACCCCTGATTTTATCTCAGGCCATGATCTCATGGTCGAGAGACTGAGCCCCATGTCAGGCTCTATGATGGGCGTGGAGCCTGCTGAAGATTCGCTCTCTCCCACTTGAAAGACTATTGAATGCTGAAAATGAACTGAGAGTTGAAGGGGAAGGGGTAGGGGGGAAAAGAGGGGGTGGTGATGGTGGAGGGCACTTAAGGGGAAGAGCACTGGGTGTTGTATGGAAAACAATTTGACAATAAAAAATTATGGAAAAAAAAAAGATTCGCTCTCTCCCTCTGCCCCTCCCCCACTTGCACACATATACACTCTCTTAAAAAAAATGGAACTGGCCTAAAACCTGTAATTATTACACTATTGGGTATTTACTCAGAAAATAAAACAACAAAGGAATACACGCACCCCTGTGTTTACAGCAGCATTATTTATAACAGCCGAAATACGGAAGCCGTCCACGTGTTCACTGACAGATGAATGGATAAAAAAGTGATATGATATATGTTTCATTGTGTGTTTATGCAATGTGGAATATTATTCAGGCATTAAAAAAGAATGGAATCTTGCCATTTGCAATCACAGCGATGGAGCAAGAAAGTATGATGCTAAACAAAATATAAGTCAGAGAAAGATAAGTATCATATGATTTCACCTACGTGTGAAATTTAAAAAAAAATGAGCAAGTGGGGGGTCAGGAAAGAGAGAGAAACAAGCCAAGAAACAGACTTCAACTGTAGAGAACATGCTGCTGTCTCCCTGAGGAGAGGTGGACGGGGGATGGGGCTTAAGGGGTGCCTTGATGACAAGCCCCTGGTGAGGCTGGAAATTGTTAAAACGTTATACGGTGCGCCTCAAACTACTATTACACTGTATGTTAACTGTGCTGGAATTAAAGTAACATATCATAAAACTTAAACATTTCATTCAAAAATTAAATAGCGAATATAACTTATATTACTGGAACTTTCAAAGCTTGATAAAGTTAAAACTGTATTTTAAAATAAAACGCTGTGGTTCCTGTTACTGTTTCATTTGACTAATTGATATCTGCATTGACATATGTTTTTATCTAACACATAAATATTTTTAATTACCAGTTTAAAAAAAATTAAGTAAAGGGGAACCTAGGGGGCTCAGTTGGTTGAGCATCTGGCTTTGGCTCAGGTCATGATCTCACGGTTCATGGGTTCGAGCCCCGCGTCAGGCTCTGTGCTGACAGCTCAGAGCCTGGAGCTGCTTCAGATTCTGTGCCTCCCTCTCTCTCTGACCCTCCCCTGCTCACACTGTCTCTGTCTCTCAAAAATAGTAAAAAAACAAAAAATTTTTTAAAAATTGAGTAAAATCGGGGCGCCTGGGTGGCTCAGTCGGTTGAGCATCTGACCCTTGGTTTCAGCTCAGGTCATGACCCCCAGGTAGTGGGACCGAACCTTGGGCTCTGCGCTGAGCATGGAACCCACTTGGGATTTCTCTCCCTCTCTCTGCCATTCCCCTCCAAAAAAGTAAAAATGAAATTAAATCACGCCACTCGTCAAGTCAGAATGTGGGAACTGAACACAGCCAGCAACTGCAATGGAGGAGTCAGGAGGCCAATATGATTCCATGGAAGTTAGCAGACAGGAGGGTCTTGAACTGCCATCGAGAGACGACAGGAACGCACCGCAACCCGATGTGTTAGTAAGACCCAGGCCTCTGCAGGTGTCACACCTCCGTGGCGCTCCAAGTACAGACACGCTTCAGAAACAAGAGCTTCATGGGGCGCCCGGGCAGTCAGTTAAGTGTCCGGCTTCGGCTCAGGTCATGATCTCACGGTTTGTGAGTTCAAGCCCCGCGTCAGGTTCTGTGCTGACAACTCAGAGCCTGGAGCCTGCTTCAGATTCTGTACCTCCCTCTTTCTCTGCCCCTCCCCTGCTCACGCTGTCTCTCGGTTTCTCTCAAAAATAAATAAAACATTTAAAAAATTAAAAAAAAAAAACAAGAGCTATTGAAAGCAAGCTACAAAACTGAATCTATAATTTCCAATTGTGCTTTAAAAAAATTTTTTTAAATGTGTTAATAATGAAGGGGTGAGAAAAAATTCTAATAGATGCAAAGAATGATCCCTGTAAGGACACTCACATACTGATAATGAGGGGCGTCTCGGCGGGGGGAGGGGGGGTCCTGTGTAGACGGGGCAAGATGGAGGTCTCAGGGTAAGGAGGAGACACGCTTCTCACCCTATGGCACGAGCAGGGGCAGCCCTGCAGAACGCCCTATGCACGACCTAGAACTTGTGATTAATCGCTCTGAAATTAGCGAGCTGTTCCAGGCAGGGCCAAGGCCTCAAGAGACTTTCAATCATACACACGTCACACACACCCCACGTACACATACTCACGGGGCACCTGTGCACGTGCACACATGCACCCCTACAAACACACAGACACAGACACACTCGTGCAGACAGAAGGGGCAACCACAGGCTTGGGTAAGGGACGTGACTTCACCCCCCTTCCCTCCCTGGACCGTAGTACGAATCTGTACTACGGAAACACGCATGTTTCTACATAGACACGCATACACAGAATGTGAACAGTAATCTCTAGGTGGTGGATAAAATTAATGTTTATCAACTTCTCCTCTGAATCTACATTTTCACTTTTTCTGTAATGAGGACGTTAGTATTTGTGATTTTAAATGCCTAAAAAAAGTTTGTTGTTCTTTTACTATGAAAGAATTCCTGGCAAAGACGAACGAGTCACAGGGCTGATTCCACCTGCTCTTAGGAGAGCACCTGGTGGACCACTCACGCCAAGAAACAAATGCATTAAAGAACTCCATCGCGACCACAACCCCCCCCCCCCCGCCCAGTGCCCTCCACCCTGCAATGCTGCCAAACATCCGGGAAGTGATGGAGTGCTGTCCGGGCCGAGCACTGGGAAGCACCTCCCTGTGGCCAGATTAGATCTATTTCATCTCCCCTGGGAGCTACTGGAGGCGGCAGGCGTCGCCCAGTGCCCCTTGGGCTGCAATCAATAGCTGAAAAAAGGACACTTCAAGGCCTCTAAAGCAGAATGTGCACAGGAAACAAATTTAGGAAATCCTGCTTTCTGTTACAGGAAATGAATCCTACCCCCAACTGGTAGAAATTATTCCGGCAGCTCCAGAGTCAAGTGCATCCTGGCACGGATTCCAGGCACGTGCCCTGGCCTGGACCAGCACTGTTTTACTGATACAGAATTTCAAAGGTAGGCTTCTAGACCCGGCCGGGCCTACGTGGACTCTCATAGGGTCTTGGAAACAGGAGAGCTTGCCGAGAGGTTGTGCTGGAAAGAGACGCAGCCTCCTTTCTGTACGTGGTGCCTGTACAGACACGGATTTGTATTTTGCGGTATGCATCTTTTGAAATCGTTTGGAAGGCGCATTAGTAAAATATTAACAGCGCTTACACCTTTAGTTAGTAGGGTTACAGTTTGCCTTTTAGTATCTTACCTGTATTTTCATATATTCTGCCATAAACATGGAAAAGGGGTATGATCATAAATAAAGCTGGAGGGGGAGAGAAGAGACCAATGAGGTAACAGTGACCTCTGTGAAGACACCAAAGACCAAGAGAAAATATCTCTCTTTTTTTTTTTTTTTTTTTAACAATCACTGCTTGGAATCTTAGAAAAACGAGGTATGTCTGAATCTGAGTGCAATTAATGAACGGGACCGGAGAAGCACAAAGCATCCCGTGAAAGAGGAATCCTCATGGAGAAACTCTGCCCGGCCCCACACCAAATGTGTCACAGGTGGGTGGGGACCAGGAGCGTGGGACGGGCGCTGAAGACCTCCATATGCGGGCCAGCCTGCGGCCAATACGGGTGGCGGTGCTGATCAGACTGCCAACTTCTGAAACTTGGCCAAATGCCGATCCCGAAACCCACCCCCCCCCACCCCCGAGCTACTGGTTCCCAGGCCCTCACTACCCAGAATCTGGCCCTCCGTCATCTCCTCAGCGGTGCTGTCTCCCAGTTCCGAATGGGAAAAAACCAACATCAAACAGACTAAATTCGGTGGAGAAATGAGGACAGATCTGAACCCTTCAGTTATTACAGCACAAGTCGGAGCAAATGGGTCACATCATCCGTACCTGTCCGCCCCCCCTTCTCCCACTCTGCAGGCAAAGCGCATCTCAGAATCTGGCCAAGGGCTATGATGTTTTTCACCCCGAAAAACCTGGTTCAAGTGTCAGCGGTCACAGATGAACTGGGTGCATGACTGTGCTGCCCCACAAACAGCAAGCAGACGACAAGGGGTCAGTTCCCAGGAGCCACAATCCAGCCGCGCCCCACCCCCCGGAAGGGGGAAGAAGCTACCGGGCAGGGAAAGCCACAGCCCAGGGTCCTCTCATTTTTGAGCTCTGGATTCTCACTGCGGTGACCGCCCCACTGCCAGCAGCCCTGGGCTCCCCGACGTTCTCTCCTTGGTCCAGACCTCCAGAACCCTTCACTTACCAGGGAAGCCCCCTCTCTCCTTCCTAAAATAAACAAGAAGTAACTGGAAGCCCTTGTAACGCTGGTAGAAGAGGAAGATGGTTTAAAAATGATTCTGGGAGGCGCCTGGGGGGCTCAGCAGGTTAAGCGTCCGACTTTGGCTCAGGTCAATCTTGCTATTCCCGAGCCGGAGCCCCGCGTCGGGCTCTGTGCTGACAGCTCAGAGCCTGGAGCCTGCTTCTGATTTTGTGTCTCCCTCTCTCTTTGCCCCTCCCCGGCTCACACTCCCTCTGTCTTTCAAAAATAAATAAAAACATTTTAAAAAGGGTATTGGGGTACATGCATACAATTATAAAAAGCTGTCTTTTAAGACTATTCAAAATATTGGGAAAAGAGGGATGATGAAATATTAAGTTTAAAACAGAGGATACAAAACTCGATGCTGTGATTCCTGTTGTCAGTTAGAAATATATGAAAAGATATTGGGGGGTGCCTGGCTGGCTCAGACAGTAGAGCGTGCGACTCAGATCTCAGGGTGGTGTAGAGACCACTTAGAAACAAAATATTAAAAAAGAAAAGAGACTGGAAGATCACACATCGAAAAGTTCCTAGTGGCTTCTAGAAAACGATTTAGTAAAATGACTAAGAGCTCGGGTTCTGACAACAGCCCCCTGGGTTAAAACCCCGGCCCGTCACGGGGGCGGCTGCTATACGACCGATTAGCAAGGGGAGAATGGCCGCCTCCCCGTGTCAGCGTCTCTAAGAGCAGGTCACGCCAACTGCACGAGTCTCCTTAGAACTGAGGACGGTGTCATCGGCGCGGACACGGAGCTGCACAGTAACTAAAGGTCAGACCCAAACTAAGGAACGGTCTACAAGATAACGGCCTGTACTCTTCAAAAGCGTCAAGGACTTGAAAGTCAAGGAGACCCGAGTTCCAGAGCCAAAGAGACAAGAGGTGTGACAACCGGATGCAGTGTTCCTGGACTGGATTCTGATCTGGGGGGGACGGGGGGGTCTCATTTTTGGTGAAGAAGTAAGAAGCTAAGTCAGTGGGACAACCAATGACATTTCAGTAACACCTGCAGGACATAGAATTGTACTGTATCAATGTCAATTTCCTGATTCTAAAGAATGTCCTTGTTTTTTAAGAAAAAAAAAAATAAGACACTTAAAAGCAAAAAAGGATCGAGGGCGCCAGGGTGGCTCAGTTGCCTAAACATCCGACTCTGGCTCAGGTCATGATCTCACAGTTCGTGGGTTCAAGCCCCGCACTGTGCTCCACACTGACAGTGTGGAACCTGCTTGGGAGCCTCTCTCTCTCTCTCTCTCTCTCTCTCTCTCTCTCTCTCTCTGTGCTCTTTTCCTGCTCACTCGCTCTCTCTCTCTCTCTCTCTCAAAATCAATAAACTTTAAAAGAACTTAAAAACAAAACAAAACAAAAAAATCATGTCTGCAGCTGACTATTCAAAGATGAGAGACAATGATAAAGCCCAGGTAGAAAAAGGCGGACATTGGTAAAAGCTGAGTGAAGTTTGGTAAAAGGGAAATTCTTAGTACTAACTTAACAACTTTGTTTTGTAAGTCTGAAATTATTTCCAGAATAAAAAATTTAAAAAAAAATTCAGGTGACTTTAGGCTAAATATTTAACCTCTCTGTCCTGGATTGTTCTCTTCTGAAAACGGGGATAATAAAAGAGTCTCTTAGTCGCTAGGAAGATTAAATGAGATAATACACGGAGAGCACTTCAAATATCATCTGACGGATCAGATGCTCAAGGAAAGTTTCCTATTGTCATCTTTCAAGAACGAGATTACAAATGACCCAGTTTCTTCTTAGAGTTGACTGAAGTGTCCAAATTTTCTATACTGGAAAGTAATGGCTTTCCTATTCAGAATACAAGTTTTCTGGAGGGGAAGGAGGGAGAAGGAAAAGAGACCAGAATGTTCCCAGATTGGTGAAGTATCCCTATGCCTCAATCCTACTCCAGTCAGGAAGACAAAGGACATATTATTTTCATTCTGGCCAAGTGCTCCCTACACAGGCAGAGTGCTCCCCTGCGTCCCTGGGAGAGAAAGCAAACAGGGACTTGTCACAGAAAACAATACAGGTCAGCCACGCTGCAGAGTCCCTGCCCTTGAACATGGAATCACATGAGTCCCTCCGGTTCTAGCAAAAGAATGTGCTTACATATAAACAACAGCGTGGCTTAGTGAACTTGATTAGAATCAAACGCTTTAGTGTTTCAAAAAGGACACCGCTGTGAAAGTAAAAAGACAGCCTTCCAGGAGAAAAATGCTTGTAAATCATATATCCCATAAGAGGCTTTGATCTAGAATATATAAAAAAGCTCTTTCAACTCAACAACAAAAAGACACATAACTGAAAGGGGGCAAAGGACACTGGAGAGGAGAAGATACACAAACAGCCGATAAGCACATGAAAAGGTGCTCGGAATTACCGGCCATCAAGGAAATGCAAATGAAAACCTCAGGGAAGTTCCGCTTCACCCTCCCTAGGATGGCCAGAGTCCAAAGGCCTGACAAGGACACATGGGGGCAAAGAAGGACAGAAACCGGAACCCTTCCACACTGCCTGTGGGGACGCAGAATGACGGAGCCACTTTGGACAGCAGCGTGGCAGTTTCGAAAAGGTCAGACGTGGGGTTCTGGCAATTCCGCTCCTAAAGACACACCCAGGAAAAGGGAGACGCACACCCGCCCCAAAACCTGCGAAACGAAGGTTCACAGCAGCGCCATCCATGGTAGCAAAAAACGAAGGAAAAAAAGCAGCAATCCGAATGTCCATCGACGGATAAACGGATTCACAAGACGTAGCACTGGCCACAGGAGGGAGCATCATGCACAGAAAGGCATGAAGGGCCGACAGCGGCCACGGCATGGACAGTCTTGAGAACAAGCGCTAAGCGAGGGAAGCCAGACACACCTGCCACACACTGTCCGTGTCCCTGTGGGTGGAGCGTCCGGACTCCGCAAACCCAGAGAGACCGGGCTGGGGGAGGGCCGGAGTCCAGGAGGACACGGGATGGGCCGCCTCCTTTTGGGGGGATAAAATGTTCTCAAACTGACCGTGGTAACGGACGTCTAAGTCCGTGAACATACTAAAATTAAACACTGAGCTGTGTACGTTCAATGGGTAATTGCGTGGCATGTGGAGCGTATCTTAATAGAGCTGATGTTTTTCTTAAAAAAGGAAGATGTGGTTTAAACGGGACCCTTGAGGGCTGGCCATCGGAAACACGAACAGGATCTCCTGCTGTTTGCGCACTTGGGGTAATCTTTATTTTTTCTTTTCTTTTTATTTTAATGAAGTATTCTGAGTAACTTCACTGGTTTAAAAAAATTTTTTTTGGTGTCAATTCATTTTTGAGAGAAACAGAGACGACAGGGGGAGGGCAGAGAGAAAGAAGGAGACACAGAATCCGAAGACAGGCTCCAGGCTCCGAGCTGTCAGCACAGACCTTGACGCGGGGCTCGAACCCGCGAATGTGAGATCGTGACCTGAGCTGAAGTCAGATGCTTTGCTGACTGAGCCGCCCGGGCGCCCCCTATTTGGGACATATCTTACGTCCTGGAGAATTCCTTCTGGAGGGAAGAAAGTCCTGCACGCACGTGACAACGGGGCTCCCCAGCAGCGCTGTGTCGGCCACGCGGCCCGTGCCCGCCGACAGGTGGCTTCCTCGGGGAGCCCCACCCCAGCGTGTGGAGAGCAGGCACGTCCCTCCCGGCGCCCACCCCCCCCCCTCCCACCGGCGGCTCACCTCATCCGGGCTGGACGCCTGGTACACGCGGCAGGAGTCCTCATAGTGCTTCTCGGCCTCGGCCTGGTCGGTCACGCCGTTGGACTCGTACACGGGGGTCACGTTGTGGCACAGGGCGATGGCCTTCACGGCCTCGTGCACGCGGCTGCTCATGGTCCGCCGCACCTTGGTGGTGAGCGTGGGGCCCTTCTGAGCCGGCGGGTCCTGGGACTGCTGCGGGAGAGAGAAAAGAATGAGGAGGAGGGCTGGAAACACGGAAGGGTCTAGAACGTGTGGAAGAAGAGCCACGCGGAGATACGGTTTTTCTTCCCGTGGCTTCAAAACGCAGCACTCGGTTACGTCTGCAGTGACATTGCTACAAACGGCAAGGAATTTTCAGGAACCTAATAGTTTACGATTGGCCAAAAAACAAAAAAAGGCAGCAAAATAGAGGAAACAATTACAATTCAGTGACTGGGGGGTTCTCCCTGTGAACATGGGAGCCTGTCTTCCTCTCGGTGTGTTGGGGGGGCCTCTGACAGCGAAGCCCCCACCACACCACAGGGGAGGCTGGTGCGGCCACGGCTCCTCGCTGGGCACCACCGACACCTGGGGAGGAAACTTCCCTACGGCGGGGGCCATCCTGCACCCAGGGCTCCACGGACCTCAGGTGCCCGCCATGGCCCGCGGAGCCCACCTGGCCAGCCCCTGCCCACCACGTTCCTCCTCTCTGCTCCGGCCTTTCTGTTCTTTGAACACTGCCACGCTCCTTCCTGCCTCGGGGCCTTTGCACCTGCCTTGCCCTCCGCCTGGCACATCACACCCAGATCAGCAGGGCTGCCTCGCTCCACCTCATCAGAGAAGGCCTCCGAGTCCTTGCTACAGCCCCAGAGAGGCCCTCCGCAGGAGCCCCCGCCCATCTTCCCGCCGGAAGTTACACTTCCACCTGCAGTGCGGGATGTCGTGTTCCGTCTAAAACCGACCTGTTTACCTGATGACTCTCCAGCTACACCAGGAGAAGAGACCTTGTCCAGCTGTGTGTCATTCATCCAGGACCCACAGAGTGCCCGGCGTGCACAGGTATTTGGGGAGCAAATGAACGACTTTGCGTTGCTAAAGGCGATAGTGGTGCACCTTCCCCGGACAGGATTTTTTTTTTTTTCTATTTCCAGGAAGAAATAAATATCAAATTGGCCAACATCGGCTCTGGGCTTTAAAGCACAGGGTTGGACAAAAGGAACTCCTGCCACGGTCTTCCTCCACGGCTGAACCCCGGAAGTCAGAGCCGTTTCTGGAGTCGCTGGAGCCCACGGTCCATTAGGAACAGATTTAATGCAGCAGAAGAGAAGCGATCCGATCCTTTAGAATGAAGCCCGTCTCCTGCCCGGGAACACGTGGTTGCCCAAAATAGAGACCAGATGAGAAGAAAACGGCCTTCATTTAATTTTTTAATACTATTTTTAGCAGTGGCATTAGACTCCTCAGGTAATTAGACAATTACGACGTTATCCTGGCCAGGCGGGCGCACGCGGGGCTCTGGCTTCCTGCTCTGTTAACCTCTGGTGTCAAGAGGACACAGGTGTCACTTCCAGGCCAAAGGGCACCGCATGGTTATGATAATTAGAGGAATGAATCCGAACTCCAGTTTAAAGGAATCATTATTGGCCAAGTGTTTTTAATTATAAGGAGTTTAACTCTAAAATTATAACAAGGACTGGAGATTTACAGAAAGGGTCTCTCCGCTGGAAAGACGGAGTCCAGAACGTTCTCTCTAAGCTCTGAAATTCATGTTCTAGCCACAGACGTGCGTGTTCAAGTTGCCCACGTAGTTCAGCACCTGGACCAGGTGTTTTCCAACATCGGGGGCGATGAGAACAGGACCTCTGACAAAGCCCTGGCTTTGGCCGGGAAGGGTTGGGGACAGCGGGTGGGAAGGAAAGTTCGAGCAAAGGGCATCCCTCACAAACCTCTGGATTTTATAAGCGATCTGATTTCACGTCTACAAGAGCCAAACACTTTCCCCGGTGTTTCAAACGTGAGACGGCCCAGAGCCTTGGGGTTTTGTATCCCAGGGGAAAGCAGTCGAGAGCAAGGCTCAGAGTTTCCAGAGACCCTACTTCCAGAGCAGGGCCCCGTCTGAGGGCAGATCAGAAGGTGGGGCTGATTTGCCCCAACCTACATCACAGGCGATGGGCGTAATGTCCCCACGTCCGTCTACTTCTCTCTCCAATCCACAGTTACCCCCTTCCCGACCAAGATGTCCCGGGGGGAGCGATGAAAACCATGGATTCTGAGACTGTGCTTTAATTAATTCTCCAAGAGAAGCCTCATCCGCGCCGTGAACGGCAATCCGCACAGGTCAGGGAGGCGCTGCTGACGACCAGGGGCTCCGCGAGCGTCCGCACGAGGGCCCGGGGTTCAAACACCCTCACGCCGCCCATATGGAAGAGTTTCACGTCGCACAGTGTTTATCTCCAGCCTCCTCCACGCAGGCCCTTTAACCTACACACATTTCTCCTTCCTTAACAAATACCAGGGGAAAATAAAAACAGATGTGGCATCTATCTGCAGAAGCAGGCTGCCACTCTTTTTGCCCTGGGGACAAACTACTGGTCCTCTCGTGGAAGGGGCACCAAACAGCTCCGCACGAGGTCAGGAGCCCGAGGAGGAAGAATCGGGACCTCCACATCCAGAGACCCCCTTGCCCCGGCCCTCGGGTGGGAACTTCACACCACGTGACGCTGCGAGGTCATTCTATGTAGCCCGGCCGATGCATGAGACGCAGAGGTGACAGTGAACACTGGGCCCCCTTTCTCATTACGGATGCAGGGCCGGGGCACTTCCCAACGAGAACTCCAGTCTCTGCACTGGAGGGAACATGAGTGCAAAAGCTCAATGCTGAGTCGCCCAGAGTTAACCGTTTTCTTCCCAAAATGCAATGAAGTCGTCACTACTTACAAGCATTCGTCATGCTCACGGCTATGATGAATGGGCTGCAACTGGTAAAAATACGCTTACATCAAAGAGGAAGGCCCCCTGTGTCGACAGCACCACCTCACTTCCCAAATAAAGCTCAAAGCTGAGAGCTCGTTAACCTCAAAGGGCCACCCCCACCGAGACAGGCTCACAGCCACCACCGTCAAATAGTCACCTGAGGTAGAGGACGATTAAGCGACGGAGTAACTACAACGTTTACAGCTTAACAGACGCCTTCCAGCGTGACGCAGGCAGCGCGTTTCAACTGGTTGAAACTGAACCCCATATAAAGCCGGGGTTCTCCACCGGGGGCCTCTGCCCCTCCCCCACGACCGGGCAGGGTGTGGAGATGCTTCTGGTGCTCACAGCTGGGGGAGGGGTGCACTAGACACCAGGATGGGAGAGGGCAAGGGAGTTGCTAATCGCCCTGCCACACACAGCACGGCTCACAGGACAAAGAATGATCCAGCCCAGGACATCACCGCGCTGGGACGGCCAAGGACCAGACACGAAGCCAGGGCCCACACTGGGCGGGGAGGGGGACTCTGCTGTGTTAATCCAGAGCCCGATGCCGCCGATTCCAAATTTCAGAACCGTGTTCACCATGGACCGTTGCCTGAAGTTCTTAAATATTGCAAATACTGCATTACATAGTTGTCGTCTTGACTGCTGTGTCTGGGGGTGTTGTGGGGTTTTTCTGGCATTTCAGGCGCATACCTCAGTCTCCTTACCCTCGTCCTGGCCCCGTTGGAAAACCATTAAGAAATATCATAATCACGGACGTGAGTGGAAAAAAAATTAAGCTGGTGTGTGTGTATGCGTGTGTATGTAGAAAAGTAAGTTTGATAGTGATATTCTAACAGTGGTTCTTAACTGGAAATGCTTCTCAGAATAACCAATAAAGATTTTAAGAAATATATATGTTGGGCCTTTTATACGAAAAGAATGCCGTAAGATAGACACATAGACATAGACAGATAGAGAGAGAGATTTTATAAACTTTACACACAATTCTGAGGCTCCACTCTAGTTAAAAAGAATTAGGAAAATACGATGCCTTCTTGCTGAGAAGGAAAAAGAAACATAGAAACAAAACACGCATATTTCTGGACACACAAAGGCAGAGAAACAATTTGGCAGTTTATACACCCAGGCGTTAACATGGATTCTCTCTGAGTAACATAAATCTACACTTTTTTCTTTGTGCCCATCTACATTCCTATTTCTTCTGTAGCCAAGAAATGTATCCTAGAGGCGCCTGGGTGGCTCGGTCAGTTAAGGGTCCGACTTCAGCTCAGGTCATGATTTCACGGTTTATGGGTTCGAGCCCCGCGTCGGGCTCTGTGCTGACAGCTCAGAGCCTGGAGCCTGTCTTTGGATTCTGTGTCTCCCTCTCTCTCTGCCCCTCCCTTTCCCTCTCTCTCAAAAATAAATCAACTTTTAAAAATATATAAAAATACAAATAAATTTTGCTTTAATTTTGAAGACGAAAATGAAGAGTGAATTTTCTTCCGGTAACGGTGTGGGTCATCCTGCAAACTCCGTTCTGGAGTCCACAGATTGAGACACTGATGTTCTGAGAAATAACAGGGAAGCTTCAGATTCACGGTAGCAGTTCCCAAACTCTGCTGTTGTCTGAAAAGCTCATCCAAAACCGTATGTTCAGAGATTCTGACTGTCCCAAGTGACCTGACCCAGGAGTTCCAAATACTGGACTTTCTGAAACACTGGCCTAAAAATCCCATTATTACACTCTAAATTCAAGTGGATGACTGTAATGCGATCAGGAGAATCTTGTTAGAGTGGTGGGTATAGTCTTTTTTTTTTTTTTAATGTTTGTTTAGTTGAGAGAGAGAAAGAGCAGGGGAGGGGGGAGAGAGAGAGGGAGAGAGAGAATCCCAGGCAGGTTCTGCACTGTCAGCACAGAGCACAAGGTGGGGCTCGATCTCACAAACCGTGAGATCACGGCCTGAGCTGAAACCCAGAACCGGACACGGAACTGACGGAGTGGCCCAGGCTCCCCGGAGCGGTGGGCATATTCTACAATTGGGTTGGAGCAATGGTTCCACACCTCTGTAAATTTACTTAAAAAAAAATCACTGAATGGGACAGAACACAGCTGAATTTATGGCTGTTTTAAAAACCTGGGAAAGCCTTCACAGTCCCGTCACAAAACTATTTATGTGCTCCCTGCAGGGTTTTCAGAGGTTACGAGAGAGGAAAGGACACAGCTCACTGGGGAGGGTGGGTGCTGTGATCCCGAGCTCACTCCAGACTCCAGACGGCCTCACCCTGCAACGCCGAGGTATTTTAAGTCCAAGGCCAGGATGGGCAAACTAGTTTATGAGCTTCCGCTAAGAAAGGGGTGTTGGGTAGAGTTCATGGTAGGCCACATTGTTTTCTGCCTTTTAACACTTTATAAGAGCGTTATCTGTGCTGAGGTGAAAATGGATCATAACAGCTGACCTACAGAAATATCCGGAGAATGGACGGATTCTGTGAACACCATGAGCTCCCAGAAGCACCGCTGAGTGCGGAGGGGTGTCCCCTGCTGGGGGACACGCACTGTGACCGTGAAGCCGTGCAGTGTCATCGTCGGTGGGCCAGTGGCGCTGAGAAGGGGGCTGGGAGACAGGGGTGTTCGGCCAGGCGCTGGGAAGTGTGACAACCCACACAGAGGACCCCCTCGGAGTGGGGGGGCCTGGAAGGGAATTAGGAGCCGATGGTCCAGAGGGAAGAGTCTGGTCCGAGGCAGCTCCCCCTGCCCTCAGCGAGCAGGGGCCACGCCTGGACCACGGGCACGTCTCAGCCCCAAGAGCGAGCAAACAGTAAAGGGGGATCCTGTGCTCCCACGAGAGGGGAAGCAGAAACACTGTGCGGGGGGGCTCGGGAGGGAGACGGTAGACAGGCGAGCAAGGGAGAGCACAGTTCGCTCTAGCGAGCGAGAAGGGATCTCCACACGAGAACGGGAGGGAGCAGACATCACCACTGGCCTGGGACCCAAGGCAGGTGGGGATGCAGAAGGAAGGGGCGCTTCTCAAGCCCTTGGAGGGAGCGGCGGAGTAGATGGCAGCGGTGGCGGTCAGTCACTAACACAAGCACCTCGGGAAGCCAAGCAGGTGCAGTGGAGCAGGGGAGAAGGTCAAGGCCACAGTGTGCAGTCCTCACCACCCACACACAGCCACGGAAGTGAGCAGGTGTCTCCAGGTCTAAAGCTCCAGGTGGGGGCGGTGGACAGCAAGGGGACCTCCTGGGACAGAGGCACAGAGTCGGAGACAGAGCCCAGGGGCGCCAGTGCCACAGAGGAAGACAGGTCAGAGGGGCAGGAACGGGGGCTGGCTGTGGCCTTTCCTTCCCGTTCGACAAACCTCCGTGGTTTTTCAAGAACCCTAACGTACATCTTTGACAACGGTCCATGGGTCCAGGTGGAGACAAGCCACAAAGGCCCCCACGGGGAGCCTCGGAGAGGAACAGGAGTGTCACGGCTGACTCTACAGGAGGACGTGACCTAGATCAAATTAACTGTCCTCCATTTAAAACCCACTCCCACTTCCCAACCACACCTCCTGCTCTGCCATTCCTAGGAGATGACCCTGGAAACCCGCACACCTACCAGAGAATGTCCCAGAAGATTCGCTGTCCAATATAACTGTGCCACGAAGTATTCCTGGATCCCACCTTTAACCCAGAGAGAAATACTTGCCGCACGTTTCCAGCTGGACTTCTGACAACAAAATCATCATCTATTGTGACAAATTTAAGCAAAACATGGGCTCTTTATTCCCATCTCCAAACAAGAGCCTCAGCATGTACTGGGGGTAAGCAGTCAGGCAGTGCCGACGCGTCTCCGAATTACCAAGGCATTTGCTGGCGTGTCACCTTACATTTATTTAAGTTTATTTAGTTTTGAGAGAGACAGAGAGAGAGAGCAAGCAGGGGAGAAGCAGAGAGAGAGGGAGAGAGAGAATCCCAAGCAGGATCCGCACTGTTAGCACAGAGCCCAACTCTGAGCTCAAACCCACAAACTGTGAAATCATGACTTGAGCCAAAATCAAGAGTCAGATGCTCAACCGACTGAGCTGCCCAGGCGCCCCTCATTTTAAGATTAAAACACAGAAGCCCAGGGGCACCTGGGCGACTCAGTCGGTTAAGCGTCCAACTTCAGTTCAGGTCATGATCTTGAGATGCATGAGTTCGCGCCCCGCGTTCGGCTCTGCACTGACACCTGGAGCCTGCTTTGAATTCTGTGTCTCCCTCTCTCTCTCTGCCCCTCCTCTGCTCACATTCTTTCACTCTCTCAAAATAAGTAAATGTTAAAAAAAAATTTTAATAAAAAATTAAAAAAAAAAAACTCATGGAAGCCCGCTCCCGTTTCTATTTACAACATCAGCAATTCTGAGGAGCCGAGGGAGAGAGCCACTGGTGTAACTTTTTAGGAATATTAGGACACGTGCCAGTAATTCCTTTCTACGAAAAGAGGATCGAGTTTGAGAAAGTCCGTGGAAAACCACGCGGAGCGGAGACGCAGCGGCCCGTCTCTGACAGGCTAACGTCCCACACGTGACCGCGGACTGGACCTCGGACGCTGACCGCCCACGCGGGTTCAGGAGCGGATCGCTCATCCCCGCGGCGCTGGCTCCTAACCCGGAACCGGAAGTGACCCTAGCCAGTAGGCTCTCGAAGCTATTTCCGGCGCGCATTAATGGGCAGACAAGTCCCTCTCAGGCTTTTCCTAACGGCGTAAGCATTTCAGTAGAGCAGGTTGACTCGGGGGGAGGAGGCAGATGGGGGAAAGCTCACCTGCGATTTTATCCAAAACACAAAGGACTGATGGTCAGCAAGGGTTCGGAAGGCGAGGGGTTTGGGGAGGAGCGGGAATGACGGTGAACGGTATGTGGTTCCTCGCGGGGGATGAGAGAGACAGACTGCGGTGACAGGTGCACAGCCCTAGACATACACCAAACCCACTGAACTGCTCACGTTAACTGGGCGAACCGTTCGCTTTGATGAACAATACCTCGACACAGGTGCTAATGAATGCGAAGGAAACGTTTCAGGCATCAAAACCAAAGGTTTTACCTGGGTGTAAATACTAAATATGTGGCTCTGTACTTCATCCATGGAGTCGAGGCCGTAGGCCACGGTGCCCAGATGCAGCCGTTTGAAAACCATCTCATTCTGGGTGAGAGTTCCTGAAACACAAGGCAAACGAGTAACTGAGCCTGCGTCCTGGAGCCGTTAGTGACGGGGATGGCAGCTGCCGTTTGCTGAGAGGCTCCTGCCAGCCACCGGACGCTGGTCCCCACGCCGCCCCTGCGGGACCGACCTCTGTGGTGTTCGGCCTGCCTAGAATCTAAACTCCTTTTCTTTTGAAGATAGCGTCCTGGGTTTCCATGGGGGACATGGCCGCCGTCACTCCCTGCGCTGATTTAGAGGGAGAGTCGGTCAGGGTGTGGACTCATTCCGTTGGCCAAGACGGTGACACGGGACGTACCCTAGATTCTATCCTGAAGGAACCTGAACCTTGAGCAGACGGATACATGGACAGAAGAGGAACAGGGTCAAGTTCGCCCCAGTGATCGAGTCCCACAGAGACCATCTCAGGGATTCTGATGCGAACACTCCCAG
Organism: Mungos mungo; assembly: GCA_004023785.1. Classification (NCBI taxonomy): domain Eukaryota; kingdom Metazoa; phylum Chordata; class Mammalia; order Carnivora; family Herpestidae; genus Mungos; species Mungos mungo. The sequence goes on from PISW01001201.1 coordinate 44,968, forward strand.
ACATTCTCTGGTTCTGCTTCCTCCGGAAATCTATTTTTTTCTCTGATTTGGTGAGCCGCCCCAGACCTTTCTAACAGACTTTCATCCCATGGCCACTAAATGGTAGAGATGAAGCTTAGTCCTCAGGATCCCCATTAGCCGCTCTGATACGAAATTGCGAAGCATCTGGGGTGTGGTTATGAGGACGTGAAGCCAGACTGCCTGAGCTCCAAGCCTGCTGTCACCCTGGGCTTCGGACAAGGCAGTAAATACACCTCCCTGTGCCTCGCCTCCTCATCTGTAAAAGGGGTCAAAAACGCCCACCTCACGAGATCAGGCTGAGGACTGACTCAGTAAGTATGCAGGAACGCCCAGAAGAGCGCCTGCACAGAGTTAGTGCCCTGTAAGTCTCTGCTGCTCAGTGGCGGTGGCGGCCATCACATCCCCATCGCCAAATAACCAACCCTCATGGGACGGGGCAGCGGCGTCCGTCTCTAGCACCCCCAGGAAGAGCATGCGGGCCCCTCCCCTCAGCCTGAAGCCTGTGAAGGCCCGGGAGACAGCTCACCCGTCTTGTCTGTGAGCAGGTAGGAAATCCTCCCCAGCTGCTCGGGGATGGTGCTGGAACGGACCACAGTCCCGGGGATTTTCGCGTCCCTCCGAATCACCCAGCTGTACACGATCTTGCCCATGTCCAGGTTGACGCGCAGGCTGGTCAGGAAGCCAGAACGCACAGGTTAATAGGGTGTCTGCGAGCCTCCCAGGGTCTCTGACATGGTGAGGACCCTAATACCCGTCGCCTGTGCCAGAACATTGGGAACCATCCTTGGAGACGCACGTCCCTGCGCTGCACCCGCAGAGCCCACGAGAGTCCACACCGCCGTCAGAGAAACCCCCCTCCCCCAAATTCGCACCACCTGAGGCTCTTATAGTTCGGACTAGAACAAGGCACTGAAGATTTTAAATGCTTTTAAGATACCGACAAGGTGGTTGTCTTAGTCTTTCTTTTGTTTCTAATGACTGGTCCTCTGATCTAACATGGTTTGAGAACCTAATGTTTGAAACGGTGGCAGAATATACGTTAACAAATTTACCACGGAAACCAGTAAGCGCGCAGCTCGGTGGCATTAAGTGCAATCACCCTGTTTGTAGGACTGTCACCGACCACCCGTCTCCAGAACTTATCTTCCCAAACTGCAACGCCACACCCACAACACATGCCCCCGTCCTCCCTTCCTCCCGCCCCCGGGACCCCCAAAGCTCCTCTCCGTCTCTCTGAATTCGACCGCTCTCAGGAGCTCACGGGAGAAGAATCACACAGATCGGTCCTTTGGGGACTGGCTGTCTCCGCTCGGCACGATGCCTTCCGGGGTCAGCCCTGTCGTATCTCCCTTGGAGCCGACTCAGGATCGGTCTCAACACGGCCCTCCCAACAGCCCCGACCCACCTCTAGAGCTGGCAGAGGGGGTGCCCTCTGAGCAGCAGCCCTGGTGGAAAGCAGGCAAGATCTCTGGAGTGAACGCTAATTTGAGAAGGGCGCCCTCCCTCCCGATGCTACGGCCCCAGAGCACGGCTCACGTCCCTGACCCTGACTGCTCTCGGCCGACATTCAAGGGGACCCCGAGTAACGAGAAGACCATGCCGTGGCACGTCCTCCGCTCACCTGATGGGGATGATGTTGGAGAAGAGGAGGAGGAAGCGGATGATCTGCAGGTACCACCGGCCAGCGAAGTGCTGGAGGGAGACCATGACCAGCGACACCACCACCAAGGCGCCGAAGAGGATCTTGGTAAGACAGTTCACCTCCAGGTCAAACAGGCCGATCTGGGGGACAAGGCACAAAGGAGAGCTTGTGGACGCCGGCGTGACCCACGGCCCACCCGGAGAAGCGGGCCTGCACTCCACGCCTGCACCCCGGGTCACACACTGGGACCCGTCACTCCCTGCACCTTCGGTTGAGAACGCTGGGCTCTGTGGGCTAGGGTTCCTGACAGACACCCAGAGAACCTCAGACAATCCAGATTTCAATTGTTTTTTTTTTTTTTTAACAATTAAGATTTAGACTTGGGGCGCCTGGGCGGCTCAGTCAAGCATCTGACTCTTGATTTTGGCTCAGGGCGTGATCTCACAGTTCGTGGGATTGAGCTCCACATCGGGCTTTGTGCTGACGACTCAGAGCTGCTTGGGATTCTCACGCTCCCTCTCTCTGCCCCTCCCCCACTCATGCGGAGGCCTCTCTTTCTCTCTCAAAAATAAGTACACTTTAAAAAAAAAAAGACAGAGACTTGCAAACACAGAAGCAGTTCCTGCTGCGTTTGGTGGCGCTCCGCGTGGCACGGCCCCCACCACCCTCCCCCGCAGCCTGCACACTGGCTCCGCCCCACACACCGGGCCGCCTGCGGGTTCAGGGCACACGCACGGTGGTACCGACGGTTCAGTGCTTCACTACTGAGCACGAGGATTTCAGTCATCACACAGTTACGTCGATGTGTATGTGGAAAAACGTAACTGGCACACCAAGGCCGGGACGTCACAGAGACGCGGCCTGGGGGACAGGCTGACACGTCGGACACATGGCACCACAGCTGTGACGATGGTCGTGATGGCGAGTGGCAGTGACCACAGTTTGGGAAACACAGCGTTCGTCCAGGGTGTGGACAGAGGAGGTGGTTCTTCTGGGTCTGGCTCCTCGAAACTGGAGGAGTGGGAAGGCCAGGAGGGTGGGGAGGGCGGGGCATGGTGTGAAAGAAGCTGTGTCAGGGCCGCCACCGGGCAGACCGCCAGGTGTTGCCGGTCGTCAGCAGGGCGTGTGAGTCTGAGGCTGCCGCTTCCTCCCTGTGCTCCTCGAGGCCACCGCTCGGCTCACGTGAGTCTGAGGACGCACCTGGGCTCCTGGGCTGGGGTGAGGATTAACCCGATGCACAGGAGGAGGGAGAGCACACAGCACACGCAGGTGCCCAACAGTTTTAACTTAAGAGCTTTAAAACTTTTATGAATTTGGGGCGCCTGGGTGGCTCAGTCGGTTGAACGTCCGGCTTAGGCTCAGGTCATGATCACACGGTTCGTGAGTTCAAGACCCGCATCAGGCTCTGTGCTGACAGCTCAGAGCCCGGAGCCCCTGCTTCAGATTCTGTGTCTCCCTCTCTCTCTGCCCCTCCCCTGCTCGTGTTCTGTATCTCTCTCTCAAAAATAAATAATAAACATTAAAAAAAATTTTTTTAAGAAAAAAAGAAAAACTTTTATGAATTCACACACGTACAAACGCACACATGCGCATGTTACATGTCTGCATCTGCAGGTTCACACACGCCTGTGAGAAGACAGGACATTTGTATACATGAAATAACACAGTTCGGTGTTCCTGTCTTTATTTTTATTTCTTTTAATGTTTATTTTTGAGAGAGACCAAACACCAGTGGGGGAGGGGCAGACAAAAAGGGAGACACAGAACCGGAAGCAGGTTCCAGGCTCTGAGCTATCAGTGCAGAGCCCAACGCAGGACTAGAACCCACAAGCTGTGAGATCATGACCTGAGCTGAAATCAGATGCTTAACCAACTGAGTCACCCAGGCGCCCATACTGTCTTTAAATCTAGCTCCTTGGGGCGCCTGGGTGGCTCGGTCGATTGGACATCCAACTTCGGCTCAGGTCACAGTCTCACGGATCGTGGGTTCGAGCCCCACATCAGGCTCTCTGCTGTCACGGCAGAGTCTGCTTTGGATCCTCTGTCCCCCTCTGTCTCCACCACCCCTGCTCATGCTCTCTCTCTCTCTCTTTCTCTCAAAAATAAATAAACATTAAAAAAAAAATCTAGCTCCTCACCCAGCCAACACCAATCATCAAGATCCATCAAGTCAAAAAGTTCTGACAGGAGATGCGTCTTAGGACCCCCGTACGCACCTTACTCCGAGGATTTGAGGTATTCATGACACTCCGGAGTTCTCTGCCGGTGTAAAGAACAACACCCACAACAGTGCCTAAAATGAGGAAAGCACACATAAAGGAATGTTAATGAAGATGATGACCCAGGGCCACGATGACCAGTATGATGGCTACTAGCCACGTGAAGCCAGATTTAAGTGCAATTGAAAATTGGGGCGCCCGGGTGGCTGAGTTGGTTGAGACCGACTTTAGCTCAGGTCATGATCTCACGGTCTGTGGGTTCGAGCCCCGCGTCGGACTCTGCTGACAGCTCGGAGCCTGGAGCCTGCTTCCGATTCTGTGTCTCCCTCTCTCTCTGCCCCTCCCCTGCTCGTGCTCTGTCTCTGTCTCTCAAAAATGAATAAAAGGTCTACTGCTCAGTGCTCAGCAGCCTAATGGCTGGAGAACTGGGGGAAACGGAGGTCTGGCCTCTGTGCCACTGCCCTCACAGGTTTCCAGAGGAGCCTAGAACATTCCTATCTCCTTCAACAATTACGGGAGTTTACAACACTCTTCTTATTAGAGAATCGTCTTCCCGCAGAGTCTGGTTCCTTTCAGAAACTGTGTGTTAATATTGGAGGGATGTCAGTTCACACGGGGATTCTTTCCTGAGAACTTCCCTGCTCCCTCTCACCCCCGATATCGTGCTTTCTAAAAGTCAACAATTTACAGAAGGAATATTAAAGGTTAGCTAACATTAGAAAGGATGCTCAGCTTTGTGAATAATCCAAGAAATGCAAATTTCTACCCCTATCGCAGCAACAAAAATGCCACAGCTTGAGAACATCCAGGGTTAGCCAAGAGGTGGCGAAACCGTCCTGTTGTACACCTGTCAGCTGGAGCGTATTTTAGAACGACCTATTCTGGGGTGAAACTGGCAACATCTATTAAAAATTTACCGCTATCTCCCCTTTCCAGCGTATGCCAGGACAAGGCTCAACACAGCGGAGAAGACCGTCAACAAGGGAGGAAACGAGAAACGGTGATCACAGACAACGGCGGGTGCCATGGCCAAGTTCAGGCGCAAGAACAGTAGAGGAGGCCGGAGAAGGCTGCCGGTCCGGTCCGTGCCAGGTGCTCAGAGCAGCCGTCTTGGAGGTGAGGACACCTGAGCAGACGCTTGAACACCAAGAAGGGCCCTGCCCTGCCAAACGCTCAGGGAAAGCTCCCAGGAGCGCAACGATAGAGTCTCTGCCGGAAATGGAACCATCTGAACTGCCCCCGCCCAGAGGAGGACACAAAGCTCCGAGCAGAGCTGTGAGCAGAGGTGGGAGGAAGTGTTGGGACTGTGTCTCCAGCAAAGCCCTGGGAAGAGACGCTGAAGTCCCCCCTCCAAGCTTAATGCACACACGTGGTTCCCCTCCAGCTCCCCCGCTGGCCCCCTGCCGGATGGCGGGCTCCGGTGAGTGCAGGCCTGTGGCCACAGCAGACGGTTAAACTAGGGGTGGCCACGCGGCCGCGGCACTCGCTCCTGCGCAGATGTGGTGGGTCTCGGTCACTGCGGTCCAGGGTTCGAGGGGGTGCTGATAACTAGGGCCTCCGAACAGGTTCCCTGCTGGCCCAGCCGCCCTCAGTGCCTCCCAAGGCCACTGGGAATGGCCGTCCCAGCCCACCCCCAGCACCTGCCTGCGCTCAAGACCAAAACTGCCCCCGCAAGATCCAAATGCCGGCCACCGTCAACCCAGGAGAAAAAACAGGCACGTGCCTGTCTGGTCCACACAGCACATTTGAATTTAGGGTGCCTGGGGGGCTCTCTTGGTGGAGCATCCAACTCTAGATTTCGGCTCAGGTTATGATCCAACGGTTTGTGAGTTCGAGCCCCACCTCAGGCTCTGTGCTGACAGTGCGGAACCTGCTTGGGATTCTGTCTCCCTCTTTCTCTCTCTCAAAATAAATAAATAAACTTAAACAGAGGTTTTGAATTCATTGCCAACTTTGAAATACAGGGGCTATTATGTTAAAAAAAAAAAAAAAGGAATTCTGGCTTCTCCCCGGAACATCGAAGATCTGGTGACTCTGGGTCCACGTTTGTCACTGGATTAGCAGCAGGTGCCACGCACAGGCACTCCCTTCGGCCGGGGCAGGCTCTCAGCTCGTCCAGGCCCCCACCCTGGCCCCCACCCGGGCCCTTCAAGACTTTCTGACTGGAGCCTCTCCACCCCCGACCCTGACCTCCGCTTCCTGTGCTGTCAGCCCCGCTGTCTCTCCCTACTGTCACCCTCTGCTGTCCGTCCACACAGTCAGAAGCCTCTCCATTCGGCCAGCTGGTTTCCCAGGTCGGACCGCCGCAGTCGGGTATCACACGAAGCTCTCCCTAACTCTCTACGACAGCGTGGTCCTGGGGTCGGCGCTGCTGTGACCCCTCTGCTCCCCGTCTGTGACAGGAGAAATGCCACCCCCCGAGAGCGAGCCTTCAGAAACGTTTATAGCAGTCAGACGCTGCTGCAACCTTCAAGCATGCAACCAGGGGACGCGCCCCGCTGAGCAGGGTCCCACAGGGCAAGGTGCACGCGGGTGACCGCGTGCCGGTCGTACGCGGCCACGAATCCACCTGCCACACTGGGGCCAGGAGAGGCTGGACGCACGACAGACTGGAGAGTCTGAGACGCCGCGGGCTCCGTAAGACCCGGGCCACCTGCTCCGTCAAGTCCCCCCGCCTCCGCCTCCCCCTCCCCCTCCCCGTCTCACCCCAGGGCCTCCTCCACCTGCCAGCGCAGGTATCTGGTTACCATGGCAACTGCGTCCTCTAGAGACTGGTGCCAGTAGCTGCAGCTGGACCCTAAGCGCTGCCTGGCAAGTGGTTTTTTTTTTTTTTTTTTTTTTAAACTTTCAAATGAGAACAGCAGAGTGAACAAAACACAGGAGTTAGAGTCTAAAGAGGACGGAGAAGTAAAATCCCGCACGATTAGGACTGCCAACGACGGCTGTATCCTGGGCTGAGCACCGGGAAGGAAACGGCTTGCGTGTGCCCTCGTGTTTGCGCTGGAACCAGAACACAGTCATGGAACAACGCACGGAGAAGCAGGGGAAACTGAGGCCAGCCTAAGAAATGGTAAGCGTCCAGCCTCTCGGACTCACTTGAAAACCTGCGCCCGCGGAAGGGCTGGGCAGGGGCTGCCCCCGGCCGCTGACATCGCCCTCTCTCTGTTCCTACATCACCACTCACAAGCTGTTCGAAATGTCTTCTCCCGTCTTCGAGATCCCAACCTGCTTTCCACCTGCTTCCTCCCTAGAGATGACCTCCTAGGCTGTGTGACCTTAGGCAAGTTGCTTAACCTCTCTGAGACTCAACTCTTCATTAAATACCCATTTAATGAGGCCAAAGCAAGAGAAGGGCAGCACAACACTCTGTAACTAAAAAGAACCTGATTAATGACTTCTTACCGTTCATCTCTGAGATTAAGGCTGAAAAGCCTTTCCAACCTCAGACCGTCCACCTCAAAATCATAATTTGTATTAAGTTTGAGTAAATTAGAAACACCACAAGGGTGGGGACCACGGTTTTCTGGTAGGGCCCCTGCAGCGCGAGGGCCCAGTGACAGAGTGTGGCAGCACGACACAAAGGCGCTTGATCAGAGTTTTCTGGGGGCGCCTGGCTGGCTCGGTTGGTATAGAGCATGCGACTCTTGATCTTGGGGTCGTGAGTTCGAGCCCCCTGTTGGGGAGTAGATTGTACTTAAGATAAAATATTAAAACTCCTTTAGGGGCACCTGGGTCACTCAATTAAGCATCCGACTTTGGCTCTGGTCATGATCTCACAGTCCATTAGTTCAGCCCTGCAGCAGGCTCCACACTGATAATGTGGAGCCGCTTTTTTCTTTCTTTCCTTCTTTTTTTTTTTTTTTCCTGCATGGAAAGAAGACAGGAAGAAGAAAATCACCAGAAAAAAACCAGATGGACATGTGAACAGTAATTATTACTGCAATGTTAGGGGCTCCTGGGTGGTTCAGTCGGCTGGGTGACTGACTCTTAATTTCGGCTGAGATCATGGGATCAAGCCCCGCATTGGGCTCTGGGCTGAGTGTGGAGCCTGATGAAGATGCACTCCCCCCACCTACTCTGTCACTCTCCCCCCCACACACACTCTTTCTCTCATGTTAATTAAACTAATTACAATTTTAAAATAAAGAATAATTACTTGTTAATAAGTGACTTCAAGTGGAGAAAAACTTGGGGTAACTGGGTGGCTCAGGTGGCTGGGTGTCAAACTTCAACTCAGGGTCACCATCTCACAGTCTGAGTTCAAACCCCACGTCAGGCTCTGTGCTGACAGCTCAGAGCTGGGAGCCTGCTTCAGATCCTGTGTCTCCACCTCCTTCTGCCCCTCCCCAGCTTGCACTCTATTTCTCAAAAATAAATAAACATTTAAAAAAAAAAAGTGGAGAAAAACTGGAAAGGAAGAGTTGTGGATCTGAGAGACGTGGGTGGATGAGCGGCAGGGGAGAGGCTGAAAGGGAGGGAAGGGCTGCTGCAGGGTCTGGTGGGCGTGGCCACCGTGTGGGCGTGGCCTAAGACATGGGCGTGGCTTCAGGCCTGGACAAGGATGGCGGCAGTGCCCAGCGGCCACGCAGACACTTAAGGACCCATTTCCCACTGCTTTACTCATCTGGAGGATTTGAAAGACGCCCCAGATTACGCTGCAAATACAGGCAGGCAGCGGAAAAGAGAATGTCAGAAGACGTAAAGGGGACGCTGATCTGGGTCCACTGGCCATGCAGATGAACCCGCAGCCCCGTGTGTGGTTTGCCCTGATCTGTGCTGGTCACCCGCGGACTTGGTCGCAGAGGCCCTGACGGAGCATCTGCGGTACTAAAGAGCCACAAGGTGGCATCAAGCAGAAGAAAACAGGTTGGTGGGAGGGAGGTGTGCATGAAGAGGGAGAGAGTGATCTTCCAACAGCAAAGGCAGGAAGTTCCCAGCAGTATAATTACACGTTATTAATAGTAGATACTATCACATAATATATGTAACAGAGTAACAACCGCTGCACTGTAAGTTCTGTTGCTGGAGCAAAGTGCCTGGGTTCAAGTCCCCATTTGCCTTTTACCTGCTGTGTGATTTTGGGCAAGTTACTTGACCTCACGGAGCCTCCGTTTCCTCATCTGCAGAATGGGAATCCTACCAGCACCTTCCCTCATGGTAACGTTGGGAGGATTAAGTGAAATGTGTCACGCACATAAAGGGCTTGACAAAGTGCCTGACAGACGGGAGGCGCCCCGAGGCCAGCTGCTGCTGCCGCGGACACTGCTCGGCCCCCCAACCTCTTCGGCCCAGTGTCATCCCAGTGTTCAAAATTAAAGGGCACCAATTTCCACACCACGGCTCCAACTCAGGCCCGCAGCTTTTCCTGTGCACCAGCGCCCCCGGACTGACGGGCGGGTCGGCCGGGCAGCCCCCCGCGGACATGACTTCCAGCCAGGACGTCCAGGCTGACCCAGTTTCTGGTACAGATTAGAATGTCAATCTCGGGCAGCAATTAAGGGCTATTCCCGGAGTGGACGCTGCAGAGAAGCCCGCCAGCACAGCAGACCCTCCCGGCCGTCCGCAAGCGTCCATGGGCCAATCAGATGCAGGTTCGATTCCCCAGAGGGGCAGGAGCAAGTGGAAAACACCATCTGACCGACGACTCATTTTCCCAACTGACAGATGATTATTCTAATTACACAAAAGGATTTTCTTTCCTTTTCAAATTGCTAGCACATTCCGCGGCAAGGGCGCCCTTACCCGACGCGATGACCGTGCCGGCCCAGAGCGTGTTCTCTATGCTCAAGCTCTCGCTGATCGGAGGGTCGCTGTCCTCCTGGAACAGACCAAACGGACACGGGATCATCTACCAAGGTTTGGGCAGGATCCACGGGCGTCTCCAGCTCGCTCCTCCCAAGCCAGGAACAGGGGAGGACCCCGACTCGGAAAGCCAGGGGAGAAGGGCCAAGTTCATAAACCACCGTCCTCGGTGTTTTCATCCCGTGGGGACAGTGAAAAGGGCGGTCTGAGACTGAAGAGATGTCCTACGAGGCTAGAAATAAAACGGGAGAAGCCAATCGAACAAAGACAGCCCTTTGCTGGCCAGGCCTACGGCTTCCAGAAGGAGAGCGTGAACTTAACTGGGAGGCTATGAATCTCCTGTCCCAAATTCTTCAAATAATTTCAGTCCAGATTTAATTTCTATTCTGAAAAGTTAGGAAGTGGCTTAAAAAAGTCTAACGGTGATAGACGGGGCTTGTGCAAGTGGGAAGAGGTCATGGATGGGTCCGAAGGGGACAGAAAGAGCATGCGCTTTCAGATCAGAGTTTTAGCATCAATTTTAACAACGCTCAGCTCTGAGCGGTCAGGTGATTCAAGCTGCTCAGAGGCCGGAAGAAAATCGAGCTGGGCCAAGCGCCCTTAGAAACACGATGTCAGCTCTCAGGGGAGAGGTGCGGGGGAGGGTGCCACTTAAGGGGATTGCGCCCCACCGGGAGGAAAGCTACGCCCCGGCAGAGACCCGTCACCACTGTGTGCAGGTGTCTGTCCCCAGCACAGCCTCCAAGGGAGGCAGGGCTCCACGGTGAGCGAGGATGACTTACTCTGGTAAAAGTGCCCACGAAGTTGTGAATGTCGATGTTCGGTTCTTCTGCATAAACATAGGATCGAATCTGAAGAAGGTCCTGTTCAACAGAGGTAACAGTTTGGAGTTAAAACAAAGTCCACGATTCAAGATTTCGGGAGGAGCCCGCTAGTTTTCAAAAGCAACGGTGGCTCCTAGACGGCAAACAGGCTCCATGAATCACAGGGCAGGCGGGGGAAGGAAGATTTTCCTATTCGAGAAGCTCAGAGGCCGCTACCCAGGGGATCCCCAGCGTCCGCACAGGCTCCGCGGTGACGACGCCTGCTTGTCCGTGTTCACCCAGCGTTTCCCACACTGGTCCTGCTACACTGTAGTTCCCAAGGGCCAATGGTGCCGACAAAATACTCGCTCGGTCAGCAAGTGGCTGTGGGGTGCGTACTCGGGGAAAGGCGGAGGGGTGAAAAGCAAAAAACAAAAAACAAAAAAAAACACCACACACCCATAAGGAGGGCTACTCTCAAGAAACAGAAAAAAGTGGGTGCCTGGGTGGCTCAGTCGGTTGGGCATCTGACTTCGGCTCAGGTCATGATCTCACAGTTCGTGGGTTTGAGCCCCGTGTCAGACTCTGTGCTGACAGCTCGGAGCCTGGAGCTGCTTCAGATTCTGTGTCTCCCTCTCTCTCTGCCTCTCCCCTGCTCGTGCTCCGTCTCTCTGTCTCCAAAATGAATAAACATAAAAAAAAAAAAAGTGGGCGCCTGGGTGGCTCAGTCAGTGAGGCATCGGACTCCAGCTCAGGTCGCGATCTCACGGTCTAGGAGTTCGAGCCCCACGTCAAGCTCTGTGCTGACGGCTCAGAGCTTGAAGCCTGCTTTGGATTCTCAGTCTCCCTCTCTCTCTGTCCCTCTTCCGCTCATGCTCAGTCTCTCTCTCTCTCAAAAATAAACATTAAAAAACAAAACACAAAAACCAGAAAACAGTGTTGGTGAGGACGTGGAGAGATCGGAGGCTTGTGCACCGCTGGCAGGAATGTGAAATGGTGCAGCCACTGTGGAAAACAGTATGGAGGGTCCCCAGAAACTTCCACAGAGAATTCCCATGTGAACAGCAGTCCACTTGCTGGGAACTGAAGGCAGAGTCTCAAAGATACCAAACCGCCATGTCCAGGGCAGCATTTTTTACCGTCCCCAAAAGACGGCACCGAACCCAAGTGTCCATGAGCGGACACATGACGTAAGCATACACGAACCGCGTTGTACACGGATGACGGAACCCTGCCCAGCCTTAAAAAGGAAGTTGCAACACGGGCCACCACATGGGTGAAGCTTCGGGACATCATGAGAAGGAAAGTAAGCCAGACACAAAAGGACAAACACTGTGTGACTCACAAGAGGTCCCCAGAGCAAAGTCATAGAGACAGAAACTAGAGCGTGGCTGCTGGGGGCTGGGCGACGGGGAACTTCTGTTTGACGGGTGTGGAGTCTCAGTTTTGCAGGATCATAAAACCATAAAATGGAACTCGAGGTGGCTCAGTCGGCTGAGCATCTTCAGCTGAGGTTGTGATCTCACGGTTTGTGAGTTCAAGCCCTGAACCGGGCTCTGTGCTACAAGGGCGGTGAACTGCTTGGGATGCTCTCTCCCCTCTCTCTCTGCTCCTCCCCTGCTCTCTCGCATGCTCTCTCTCAAAAATGAACATACATAAAAAAATTTTTTTTTAAATCTTAACATGGTAAAGCTGATGTGTATTTTACCACAATAAAAAAAATTAGGAAAAAAATCTCCAATCAGGTGGCCAGGACCTGACACCACAGGTATCTGGACCACAGTGGCCTTGGCAACAGGGCTCTGGAGTGGGGTGGAGGCTACCGGCCACCCCCTCGGGCAGAGCCCTCTACTAACCAGCTAGGAGACCCACCCCGTAGGGAGATGTGTTTTGTTCTGTGGCCTCTACGTACTTGTAAGAAAAGGCCTGAGACACATCCGAAGCAGACAGGGGCAAAGGGTGCAGAATCACAAATGCAGTCGGACCCCTTCTCTGGAAAAGCTCCCCCCACCAAGTCTGCAGGTCCACCTCTGCAGGCAAGTGTGCTGACAAAGGTCTGCAAAGATCACCACCGACTTCACACGACCCCCAGGGAAAGCAGGAAAGGTGTGGGGTGGGGGCCATGAACGAGACTGTTCACTTTTTCCTCCAGGGCTTTCCGTATGATTTAATTTTTTTGAATGTTTATTTATTTTGAGAGAGAGAGAGAGAGAGAGAGAGAGAGAGAGAGCGAGCAGTGGAGGGGCAGAGAGAGAGAGAGGGAGACAGAGAATCCAAGCAGGTTCTGCGCTGTCAACACGGAGCCCAATGCGGGGCTCGAACTCCCAAATCGTGGGAGCATGACCTGAGCCAAAATCAAGAGTTGGATGTTTAACCGGCTGAGCCACCCAAGCGCCCCTATTTCATTTTTTTAAAGCAAGAATATATATGCATAACGTCCGGGTAATCTTTTCATACAATTTTTTTAACCTACAACTTTGTTGAATTGTTGCTCCCCGCTCAGATCCCTTTGGCCCATAAGGCAGAGATTCCTGAGAACAGAGACAGGGCATCTCCCCCTTCCCTGGACCCCAACCCAGGCCCGGGCCAGATGGGGGGAGGTGTGGGCAGGAGACAGGAGCATTTGTTAAACTGACACATTCAGAGCACACACCAAAAAATGCAACTCCGTGCAGCTGACAGTCAAGTACTATCTTCATGATTCTACGCTCTTCTAGACTATTTCTTTTTTTTTTTTTTAATCTGTATTCATTTTTAAGAGAAAGAGCATGAGCAGGGGAAGGGCAGAGAGAGAGAGAGACACAAGATCTGAAGAAGTCTCCATGCTGACAGCAGAGAGAGCCCAATGTGGGGCTAAAATTCACGAACCACAAGATCATGACCTGAAGTCAGAAGCTCAACCGGCTGAGCCACCCAGGTGCCCCCAGACTGTTCTTAAAGGGAGTCCTTCAAATCATTTTGAGGATCATGAAGCTTTCTATGCAGAAATCTTACCAGGAAGTTAAAATGCCCCTGCGTGGCTCAGTCGGTTAAGCCCCTGACTTCGGCTCAGGTTATGATCTCATGGTTCGTGAGTTCGAGCCCCGCGTCGGGCTCTGTGCTGACAGCTCAGAGCCTGGAGCCTGCTTCCGATTCTGTGTCTCCCTCTCTCTCTGCCCTTGCCCTGCTAATACTCTGTCTCTCTCTCTCTCTCTCAAAAATAAATATTAAAAAAAGTTTTAAAACGCGTCACCCAGAAAACTCAGAACCTCTCAGGAGATTAACTCCCTCTCAGAGGCATTCTCTAGAATGCCTGGTGTGAAAATAAACGCTAACACTGGTGCTGTGTCACCTGTCACTGGCTATGGAAAATCACCAGTCCAGTGGGTGCCGTTAGTGGCAGGTTAGCAGGGAACACTGTCCTCCCCCCTCCATCCCCACAGACCACAGTTACAGTGACTGCTGGCCCCGGAAAAGCTTACATGTCCTGCCTGAGCCTTTCGGACACTGTTGGTCTCTGCGTGTTTCAATTACATTGTGTGACTTTGTAACCCAGGCCTTGGGCCACATCCAACCTATGTGGCTTGTGTTTAAACTTACTCTCCGGCCCCATGTCCCCCCTCCCTTTACAAATCACGGCACGAGTGATGTGGAGCTGAGGAGGAAGTACGGGACCTTGCGGAGCTCTGAGAGCCGGTTGGTTCTATGCAGGCCACCCCAAGAGAGGGCTTGGGTGTCGTCCCACACACTGTTCCACATGCTGTTCCTCACACTGTTCCAGCAGTGAACATATGGAGCAGAACTCTGTGCTGGGAGACACTGCCCTGAAGCGAGTGGGGGGGTCAGAAAATGCCTCCCAGACAAGGACACCTGAGCACAAAACCCAAGAGACAGAATGGAGACGTCCACCCAGGAAGCCGCTGCGGTCTGACTGTCGCCGGTGCTGGAAACAGCGAGGGCAAACACTCGGAGGCAGAGGAGGCCTGATTGGGAGGGGGCCGGTGCCAGTGGGCACGGACAGAGGACACAGGGCTTGGGGACAAGGGCGAGGGCTGTGGCGAGGGCTCGGTAAGACGAGAAGCCTTCGGAGGCCCCAAGCGGAGAAACGATGCGCCTGCCTTAGCTCCGGGTTCATGCCGGGAACCCTGTGGGGGCATCTTGAGACTCAAGCTTCGGGGTGCCTAGGGGCTCAGTCGGTTAAGCGCCCAACTCTGGATTGCCGCTCAGGCCACGATCTCACGGTTCATGAGCCCCGTGTCAGGCTCTGCGCTGACAGTGTGGACCCTACTTGGGACTCTCTCTCTCCCCCTCTCTTCTCCTCCCCCGCTCTCTCTTTCACTCTCAAAAAACAAACTTAAAAAAGATTCTGAGCTTCCCTACGAAGAGCCCCCCGCTGCACTTCACACTTTAACTTGGAAGGACAGGTGCTCAGAGCCCCCCGGACGCCACCCCGTCAGCCCTCCTTGGCCCCGGACGCCCCGCACCCGGCTCTGCACGCGCAGGGCACCCGGGTGGGCTGCCAGGCTGTGCCTCTGGGGGACAGCTACTCACGGCCGCGGCGGGGAGCCTCTGGGCGCAGCCCACGGGCAGCCGAAGCTTCCAGTCCGTCTCGCCGTCCAGCTGGTCCGTCCGCAGGAAGCACGACCCTGGGGAAGGAAGGTGGGCGCCGTCGAGCCCCCCGCAGCGCAGGGTTCATTCCTGCTCTGGCCTTTGTAAAAATCCAACCGATGGCCGGCAACCAAAAGGGAAAAGAAAACCCCCCGTTTCCCACTTCCTCGGCAAGCTCTCGAGTGGGAAGAGCTGGGTTCTAATCCTCACTCGGCCATCCACTCCAAGTAGGAGCCGGGCCCGCTCCCTGACCTGGCTGAATACACCCCAGCAGGCCCTGTCTGTGAAACGGGGAGAAACGCGGCCCGCGGGACTCTGCTGTGAAGACCCGGGGGTGGGGGTGACGGATCCCCAGCTCGGCGGCCGGCGCGGGGCAGCGAGCGCGTCAGGCCGCTCTGGGCAGGCGCCATGCAACGCCGTATCAGGAACCAGACCCCTGGACCCACGGCCAGCGGCACCGCGTACGAGCTGCATGCCCTCAGAAGTTACCTAGGCTGTCCGGGCCTCAGTTTCCCTGACTGTAAAGATGGACAGAACAGCAGCAACCTCATATACCGAGGGCTCGACGGTCGATCCTGCTAGACTGCTCGGAACGCAGAAGGCGCCGGAAGGGACCTGCTCTGTCACCTACTTGCAGGCGGACGCCTGTTTCAGTCTGACGTGCCGGTCTCAACAATGACTTAGCTGTGCAGTCATCAGACCCCAAATGCGGTGAATTTGTGGACACTGCAGCCAAGACCTCTGGGCGCTTTTACGGGAGAGCACGTCTGGGGGCGTCGGGTGGCTCAGTCAGTTAAGCATCTGACTCTCAGTTTCAGCTCAGGTTGTGACCTCACAGTTCATGAGTTCGAGCCCTGAGTCAGGCTCTGTGCCAACAGCACTGAGCCTGCTTGAGATTCTCTCTCTGCCCCTCTTTCTCTGTCCCTCCCCCACTCATGTTCTCTCAAAATAAATAAACTTTAAAAAAAGAAAAAAGAAGGGACACCTCGGTGGCTCAGTCTGTTAAGCGTCAGATCATGGTCTCACAGTTTGTGGGTTCGAGCCCCATGCGGGGCTCTGTGCTGACAGCTCAGAGCCTGGAGCTGCTTCGGATTCTGTCTCCCTCTCTCTCTGCCCCTCCCTGTTCTCTCTCTCTCTAAAATAAACATTGAAACAAGATAAAACAAAATAAGAATAAATAAAAAAGGAAAAACATCAAATCTTTTCATTTGTGGGGAATGGGGGGGGACATTTCGGGGACCCCTAACCCATAATGCTCAATCTTCACCGGCAAGGATGTAAGAGCCGACTGAGGACACAGCTGCAGATTTCAAAAGAAGACTTTTAATCTAGTGCCTTCTCCCCCACCTCTGGGCTTCTTAAATACACTATTAGTATAAAATTTCATCTATACTTTTATTTGATTGATAATAAAATGGGTTGCAGCAACCTCGAAGGAATATGTGATTTTTTTTTTCCAGATGTTCAAAGACCTGATTGTGTCCGTAGGCAAGAGGAAAACAGCCAGGTTGCCTCCCAACAGCTTAAGTAACAAAACCGAAAAGGGAGATTAGAGTCGGCAGATGGGGGGGTGGGCGGGCCACACCGGCGAATAAACTGCCCCGAGCAGGGTCCTGTAAGAGCCTCCAGCAGCTCGCTGGGCCCAAGTGGGCTGTGATAATAAATAAACTGACGGGTGAGGGGAGGCACGGCCCGCCACTCCTGAGCCAAGGGCCCAACAGGCCACCTACCGCCCCCCCCCCCCAGCTTCCCTACAGTCACACACCTCCTGGTGTTTTCTCGGAAGAGAGAGGAGTTCTGTTTGCTTCTACGCATTAGACCCACTTCCTTATCCCGCCAACCCCTGGAGGGAACCCTAACGGGGGCCCAGAAAGGGAAAACTTCGCCATCAGCACTGATGATTCAAACCTGTTGAGTTGTGAGCACCAAGAATGCTTTTTCCCCCTAAAAGACTGCTCTGTTAAAAAGAGGTGTTTTCAATTTGCCTCCACGGCTCCAAAATGATCATCTACTTCTGTTCCATTTTCAAATGATTATTTTGCCAAATTACTACTGAAAGGTTAATGGTTATTTTCAAAATTGATCCCAGATGCTTACCGTTTTTTTCTGATGTCCTCAGGAAGATCATGTCGGCAGGGACCCGCTGGTTCTGGGTAATGAAAAGAAAGCCTGTTAGTGGCAAGGCCCACGTGTGGGGTTCCGCTCCCCACCCCGCCCCCGCCCTCTCGGTGGGGGAGGGGGCCACCGAACACCCACGGCCTCGCTCAAGGGTCTGCCTTTGTCCCAGACAGATTGGGGGGTTTATTCCACTTTGAATCTGAAAAATCTGGCCCGCTGCTGTTACTTCCCTAATCCCCTACTGAAACCTTATCTCGGGAAGAGAGCTAGTTTCCTGAAGAATCCAAACACTGCCTCCCAGCGCTGCAGCCAGAGGGCCGGGGCCTCCAGCCGCCTGCCCTGGCCGCCTTTCTTCCAGGCGCTCTGCCGAAACCAAAGACACACACACGCTCTGCTCACGCTCTCTGCTCCTACCAATCTTCTGGCTCGATGTGTGGCTTTGGGTGGGATTTTAATAAGGAAGTCAAGTAGAAAGCAGCAGCAGAAGCCAGTCTCAAAAAAACCCAAAAACACAAAAAACCCACGACGTAAGCGGCCCCCCTTTAATTATGAACAGAAAAGTGCGTAATAACAGAAGCGTCTGTGTGTTTCTTCCGAGCTGCCACCCAGAAGCGCTTCACTCTCCCTCAAATCGACTCTGAGTTCTTGGATTTAATCCTTTTAAAAGAGCATGGTTCACTTCCTACCGAAACTGGTTACAATACGATCCTTTTCAAATCAAATATTATTCCACGGCTCTCCAGGGCCACCCCCAAAACCCGCTGCCTTCCAAACGGACGGTGGGAAGAGCCAAGTGGGGGCCAAAGTCACAAACATTTACTAAGGGCGCTCTTCTAACAAATGTGTCTTCTGGCCTCCTTACAGCTCTCGCATTACACTGAACCCCACCTCCCCCCAAACTGACAGAAAAGCACTGTGTTTATGTCACAAAATGCAACCTGAAACTGCTCAAATGGTAAATGACCAATATTTTTATGTGTTTACGCAGCAAGCAGACCTCTCGGAAAGATTTTGTAACAAGTTTTTAAAAAGAAAAAAACAGACGCATCAAATAGGAAATCAAAACTTTGGGGCGCCTGGGTGACGCAGTTGGCTAAGCATCCAACTTCGGCTCAGGTCATGATCTCACAGTTCGTGGGTTTGAGCCCCGCGTCGGGCTCCGTGCTGACAGCTCAGAGCCTGGAGCCTGCTTCAGATTCTGGGTCTCCCTCTCTCTCTGCCCTTCTCTTGCTCCTGCTCTGTCTCTCAAAAATAAATAAAAACTTTAAAAAATATTGAAGAAAAAAACTTGGGGCACCTGGGTGGCTCAGTGGCTAAGCATCCAACTTCGGCTCAGGTCATGATCTCACAGTTCGTGGGTTCAAGCCCCACATTGGGCTCTGTGCTAACAGCTCAGAGCCTGGAGCCTGCTTCAGATTCTGGGTCTCCCTCTCTCTCTGCCCCTTCCCCACTCACACACTCTCTCTCTCTCTCAAAAATAAATAAAATTTTTTTTAAAAACCTGTACTTGTGTTTATAAGCAGAATTTTTGGCTAACCAATACATGTAAACCTTGAAAAAGTATTTTCTGTGTAGTCTCATGGGAAAAACAATTTTCCTCCCCAGGCAAAGTTATAGAAGAAAATCCCAAAAAGCCTACATTCTTCCAGATGTCCAGATTCATGAAGCGGCTATGACTTCCCACTTCCACAAACTCTCACAGCAGTCCGTCCCAAACCCCACCCACCTTTTCAACGATGATAAGATCTCCAACCTGGATATTGGAGCTCTTCACCTTCACCGTCCCTGCAAAGAAAGACATCCAAGGTACATCATGTGTGAACGCATTTCAATTCCTCATGCCTTTGTAGAGTGCCCGCAAGCCTGCAAAGTCTACACCATGTGCCCAGAAGTATGTGCGTCCCCGCCCAGCCAACCTCATCAACACGGCCCGCCTCTCTTGGGGAGAGATTCACCTGCTGCACGGACTGCTCCAGGAACGAGTCCCCTGTTAGAGCCCTGGAGTAACTCACCCCTGCCTCGAGGCCTCTGCCCTACCGGTGCCGTATAAGCTTAGTTCTAAGTTGGCACCGTGAGATTCATGCAGCCTCAAAACACAACAAAAAAAACAGCATGGAAATGGGGAAGAAAATTAAGAGTCAGATCCATGGACAGAAGGTCAACTCTTAATTTTCAATACCCCCGGAAAGAAGCCAACCACAAATGAGTGATTTTCTTTTTTTAATTTGCGATTGGTACATATTTCGTTTACATGATTATCATCAGACTTTACAACTTCCGCTGGGCGTCTGGATAAACAGTAAGACCTAACGTTAAACACCAATCCTGTGCTAAGTACCAGACAGATGCTGACACAGTGACGCGTTTTACTGTCTAGAGCGTTCAGATGAGCAAAATTCGCTCTGACCTGTCCCCACACCCCTAGTCTCTCAGAGCAGCTCAGAGCCAGGATTCACACCACCGTCTGACTCCAGAGAGTGAATAAAAAATAAAACTTAAAAAGTAAGTTCAAGGCCGCATGGGTGGCTCAGTCGGTTAAGCCTCTGACTTCGGCTCAGGTCATGATCTCACATTCGTGGGTCCGAGCCCCGCGTCGGGCTCTGTGCTGACAGCTCAGAGCCTGGAGCCTGCTTCAGATTCTGTGTCTCCCTGTCTCTCTGCCCCTCCCCGCTCATGCTCTGTCTCTCTCTGTCTCAAAAATAAATAAAACATTAAAAAAAAAGTAAGTTCAGTTCAACCCCCCCAAAAACATTTTCTGAGCGCTATGCTACGGGAATTCAAGGATGCAAGTCAGTCCCCATGTCGTAGGGGAAAAAAGCCTGGTCTCCTTCAGGAGCCACAAGCCTGTGCTGGCGGGGCCCAGGCAGTGGATGGTGTCAGGTCCCACTGGGCCAACAACTGTTCCCCGCAAAGGCTAAAAACTATTCTTAGCTCCCAGGCTGCACCAAAAAAAAGGGGGGGGGGCTGAATTTGGCCCCCGGGCTATAGATTGCAAACCCAAGAGCTGGTGGGGAGAGCCAGACAAAGGCTGTTCGTGCAAAATAGTGTGTGAAACGATGGAGGAGAGCCCAGCGTCCACGCAGACACCCCCAGAGCATGCACTCAACACTCAAGCACCGTTTATGGAGCACCTGCTGTATGCCCGGTGGTCCGCAGAGGGGGGACACATGGAACTCACACTCTAGCGGAGGGAAGGGGGCGACGGGCAAATAATAATGGGACGGGCTAAGGGGGGTGGCCAACACACACTCTGCAGGAGAGGTGAGACCGGAAATGGCCAGAGGAAGGACACTAGTAACCAGTAACCGACGGGGGGAAGGCACGAGATGTGAGAAGTGGTGAGCGCCAGGAGCCCACACATTCAGGCAAGGCAGGCTGCACCCCCTTCAGCACGACCAGGAGCACCGCGTTGGGGGCAGGGAATGGCAAGAGACCAAGAGGGAAGGGTGGTCGGGGCCAGTGTCCTAAGAGCAAGTCCAGAGAGGCGGTGGCCTGGATTCTGGAGACGGGGCAAATTCTAACACAGCAAACTCTTCAGGTCATTGGCCTTTGGTAAAAAAGCCCATTTAACTTCTAAACGGTCAGCCAACAGAGAAAGGAAGTAACGGCAGTGACTCTCCGTCCTCCTCAGTGAAGCACCACTTTACCCAGCACCGAGAGCTGTCCCTCCCCCCCCCCGCCCCCCACACTCACTCATCCCACAAACACCCAGCGTCCACCAAGCAGGATTCCTGGCTTGGGATTCATTAGCGTTAAGAGGAACTTAAAGACGGTAATGAAATAACCTAAGTGTACGACTCTAGACTTTTACAGTTTTCCACAGCATTTTGTACTTTTCACACAATTCAGTGTGTCTTTTTAATGGTTCACCTCCATCGAGACTTTCCATAACATTCTGCTGATTTCTACTGAATCAACTCTTTCAAGAAGGTTCTGCAGGGTTTTGTTTTAATTCATGCTTGTATTTAATTAAATTGTGCCGCGGTAACAGTGGGTAGAACTGGCACCAAAGAGGAAAGCGTACACACACGCTAATAACAACTTGTAGGCAGAACGCAGCAGGTGGCGAGGGGCTGGGCCGACCAGTCAGTTGCTCTGAGGACTTCCCGGACTCTCCCAGGGTGCACCTCACACCAGGACAGGAGTGTTTAACGTGCCTCACTCTCACAAAACGCGGGACGAAATGCAACTGGTGGGCCTGAACCCTAACACCCTGGAGAGAGACCCACAGCCTCAAGTCTTCATTATGTGGAGACACCTGCCCAGGGAAGAGAGGACAGCGCCCATCCAAAGAGTCAGAGGGCGGCTGGGTGGCTCAGTCTGTTAGATGTCTGACTTCGGCTCAGGTCATGATCTCACAGTTTGTGGGTTTGAGCCCCGCGTCCGGCTCTGTGCTGACAGCTCAGAGCCTGGAGCCTGTCTTCAGATTCTGTATCTCCCTCTCTCTCTGACCCTCCCCTGCTCGTGCTGTCTCTTTCTCAAAATTAAATAAAAAACAAACAAAAAAAAAATTTAAAGTAAAACAAAACAAAAAACAAAGAGAACATTAGAAATGGGGGAAAGAGAGTCCCAAGTGCATAATTCTTTTCCTGCCTGAGCAGTTCTTCTGGTCCCACCAGGGGCAACAGGAGAAACAGGCACAGCCCCCCTTTCCTTCCCGGGGGGTTTACAGAAGCGCTGCCTGAAGCAAGGAAGATCATAAATCCAACATGGCCCTCAGTGCCAATGAACTTCTCCTGCCCCTGAGCGTGCCCCGGCTTTCCCAACCATAAATTTACACATTGTCTTTGGTTTTATTACTAGAATTTGAGCTGGTGGACTGACCCAAACGATCACGGAGCCTGTGTCCCAAACTTGGAGACCTCGCTACAAATTTTCTCTTACGTGTAACTCAAAGAGGAATGTGTATTTCCAGTCTTATTAAATAATAACCATGTACGTCTATGTGCGGATGCCAGCAGGACAGAGGACAAAATCAGCAGGAATTTGCTGGAAGGCTGGAGGGTGACTCTTTCTGGAGCCACAGGGAATGTATCCCTTTCTCTGGCACGTACACGGTCTACATTCTTCGCGGTGATTGTTTTGGTTTGTTTTGTTTATGAGCAAGGGGCTCTTCTAATACGAAAAAAAAATAATAATAAATTAAATGAGCTCCAACGCTTCAGTGACCAGACCCAGATCTTCCCTTCTACGTCGGAGTCCTGATTCACGACCAGTTAACGTGAACGCTGCGTCTCCCTGTCCATCTGCTCTATCTCAGCAAAACCCCCTTTGAACCCGTGGCGTTGGCAGAGCAGGTTCTGAGGAAGGTGGCATGCCGGGCCTTCAGACGGGCCCTTGGACTGTACCCGCCTGGCATCCAACAGTCTCAGGGTGGGGGCGGCGGACGGAAGTCACTAGCATTGCTCAGCCATGGCTCCCTCATTAGCATTTCAGAATGGTGGGGAGGGTCCTTCAACAAAGGGACAGCCTCAGACCCCCCCACTCTCTCGAGCTCATCACAAAGTCCCGACCATCCATTTGGGCTTCCCTTTCTACTCTGCCATTTTGGGGGGCCGTCGAAAAGGCACAGTTCGGGCGTGCGTGCGGGACACACGGTTAGTGTGTGTCCACGGAGGTGTGTCTTCTGGGGGAGAGCGCAGATATGAGTAGGTAGAGTCCTAGCTACCAGCCACGCACGACGGCTGGCTGCGGTCGTGGAATAAAAGGAGCTCGCCGTGGCCCCGGCTGTGGTGGCCGGGGTGGGGGAGGGGAGTGGGGGACAAAGGGGGACAAAATGAGACCGACCAGCCAGGCATTCGGGGGCTGGGATTAACTCACACAATGAAAAAACAGCCCTTCAAGCTGTGGAAAGGGCTCCAAACACGTGATTTCCATCCTCACATTAACAACTATTTTGAGGTTTCTACAAACGTTCTTGCACAAAAGAACGAAGAAAGAAGGAACAAGGTACAGATGGACTCTGGTAGAGCTCCTCATCTTCCTAACAAAGAAATATGAGAAACGGGGCGCCTGGGTGGCTCAGTCAGTTGAGCGTTCGACTTTGGCTCAGGTCATGATCTCACAGCTCATGAGTTCGAGCCCCACGTGGGGCTTTGTGCTGACAGCTCAGGGCCTGGAGCCTGCTTCAGATTCTGTCTCCCTCTGTCTTGCCCTCCCTTGCTTGCACTCTGTCTCTCTGTCTCTCCAAAACGAATAAATGTTTAAAAAATTAAAAAAAAAAAAAAAAGAGGAAACATAAAAACAGCACATCTCCAGGGACTGTCCCGTCTCCAGAGAGAGCAGGGCGGCTCACACTGGCCATTCTCTGGCTGGAAGAAGACACCCTCCCCAGCACCCAGCACCCCGCCGAAAGTTAGCAGACACAAGTCTCCAACACTTCTTCCCTGTTCGCTCTCACCTTCCCTGAGGCTCCTCTAAGGCAGAAGGAGAGCCGGCCCCACGGGTGTGCGGCCTGTGTGCTCACTCAGCAGCCCCCACCCCCTGCCCTTGGGAGGACCAATGACCCGTTCTCATCTTAAAATTCTTAACTTTTCAACAAGGGGCCCTGCATTTTCGTTTTGCACCGGTTCCCACAAATGACGTGGCTGCTCGAGAAGCGAAGTGAAAACACCTGGGAACACGGTCGGTGCCCAGAGCGCAGGGAAGCCTGGCCCGGGGCCGAGAAGCCAGCTTCCCCTCCCCCGACCGCCCACCACCCAGCCTCCCACCTCCAGCCTCTGGGATTTGCAGATACATTTGCAGAAGCTGTACAGAGGTTGGGTTTGAGATTTTTTACAAAGGTTAAGTGGGGAACTGTCTGCTGGCCACATCCGAAATCACTAAATGCCTCCTATAATATAAATGTATCCCTTTCAAGCTTTCGACACTTTACCCAAGTCACCTTGGAGCCCGAGTTTATAACAGAGAGCAAAATTCCAATTGCAAGAGCTGTTTATTTCTGTAGAGATGGACCCCAAGCCTTTCATAAGCAAAGCTACTGAGCCCAGAGCGTGCTTTTCACGGATGACGGCTTTGGAATAAGAGCAGTGTGTCTACATCACGGGGAGAAACCAGATGTCTCCCCGGAGTCCAAACAAGCAAGTGACAATCCAGCTACACTGCAGAACAGCCCGCAGAAAAAAAACTTCTTTAAAAATAAATCTCGGGGCCCGAGTACGTGGGGGCCTACATTCTGACCCTGAACACCTCCGGCTCTACTTTGATTTTTCATCGCGCACGCAGGCCACAGACACGCTGGGCCACATCTCCACGCACCAGCCCCGGTCCATGGGTCACTCCTGAAGTCACACTCCGGGGCAGTGGGGAGCTCTAAGTTTCCCGGGGCTGACGGTGAAACGCCTCTGCAGAGCCCAACACAGCTCCCAGGTTTAAAGCTGACATTTTCATTCCCGGAGAGGCTGGTCTGCATTCCCCAGACCCTCAGAAAAAAACTGTTATTTGAAAACAGGCGAAGGGTTGAAGAGCATTAATATAAATTCCCTGGCCACTTCCTGGGGCTTTTGTTTAAAATAGTGGGAACTTATAAAAAGAGAGAGAGAGAGAGAGAGAGAAAGGCTGAGGTTTCAGTGTAACAAGTTTACGCCCCGCAGAGGCTTTTAAAATAAATACAGAAATGGTCCCCTCCGCTTCTGGTGACCATAACGAAGAACCAGAACAGCACCCCGGAGTCGGGAGGGGGGGGCTTTCTGGGAAAGGTAACACCTCAACGTGCATGTGAGATTGTTCTCAGGATTGTTTTTTTGTTTTTTAATTAAACAATAAAGGAGTTCACCAATGATTTGCAATAAAGAGAAGTAGAGCACTCTGAACACGGAAACCCGGGGTCTGAAATCACTGGGCACGCGTCGGAGAAGGGCATGAGAGTGTCTGGCAAGCTCTGCTTTAAACAAGACTTAAAAGCGAATGCTCTGCCTCTTGGAGAAAGGCTTGGGCAGGGCGACACTTTGTTTCCTGAACTGGATTTGAGATCTGCAGTCAAGGACCTTTGCGGTACTTGTGCTGCGGTTGATGTCAAAAAGACCACTCACCGCAATTCTCCTCTCTAAAAAAAAGTATAAAACAGGAGTTTCGGGGCGCCTGGGGGGCTCAGTTGGTTAAGCATCTGACTTCGGCTCAGGGCATGATCTCACGGTCCGTGGGTTCGAGCCCCGCGTCGGGCTCTGTGCTGACAGCTCAGAGCCTGGAGCCTGCTTCTGATTCTGTCATCTCCCTCTCTCTGCCCCTCCCCCGCTTGCTCTCTGTCAATGTCTTTCAAAATAAAATAAAGACATAAATTTTAAAATAAGTAAATAAACATCCATTTTAAAAAATTAAAAAAAAAAACAAACAGGAGCGTCTGCCCATCCTCAGTGCAGGGGTTACTTAGCGCCGGGCCTTGCAGGTATGATCTTTTCTTCCGACCGGAGGCCTCTGCCGCAAACCGTGTCACGCCAGACCCTTGGTCAGGCCAAGAGGCCCCAGCACTGGGTCCCCCTCTTGGCATGTATTGGAGCTGGAAGTACTAGAGCCAGGCTGTGTGTCATGAGCTTGGGACTGTCCAATCCAGATGTCAGCAGGGACAGGAAGAGCAACCCAGAGCCCTGGAGGAAACTGGGGCCCAATGATCAATACAAGGATCTACTCAGCGAATGCAGATTACAGCCAACTGGAGAAGGTCCGGACTTCTGGATGAGCTGTTTCCCTATGAAGCTACTTTGTTAGGTGAACGTGATAACCGCTACACTACGGAAACCCCACCCTATGAAGCTACTTTGAATGAAGGTCTTCCAGAAGCCTCCACACAATTTTCCACTTACCCAGGAAACATTTCCCCTCTAAATGCACAGAATCAGGGGCGCCTGGGGAGCTCAGTCAGTTGAGCGTCCGACTTCGGTTCAGGTCATGATCTCATGGTTCATGGCAGCACAGAGCCTAGAACCTGCTTGGATTCTGGGTGTGTGTGTCTCTCTGCCCCTCCCCCACTCACACTGTCTCTCCCTCTCTCAAAAATAAACATTATAAATGCACAAAATCATGTTCGTGATTTGTGCTGGGGTTTACAATGATTAATAAATATCTGAAACTTGAAAAAGATACAATTAACAAATTTTAAAGTGCTCTCTCGTGCCTGAACGGAGTTTACACTATGAAAACCACAAACGGTACTTAGGTTTCGGAATACAAAGTTTCAGTTTAGTTGCCTACGGGTAAGCGACACCACTCCCATTCATGAGTGCATCTTCCCCACTCCGCCCCGCCTCCTCCTGACAAACCCAGAGCCATACGAACGCCAGAAGGAAGGACACGTATATCCTTGACCTCAAAATTCAGTCGTGTGAACCACAATCCTAACTAACAGTCCAAAGTGGATTCTGAAATAAGTTGGGGGAAAAAAAAAAAGATGTCACTCTTATGTGAAGGTGGGATCTGAGGTTATTCCGTCACTAGGAAAGGGTGAAGAGGCCCTTTCCAGAACTATCTGGAAAGAAATGGGGAAGATGAAACATAGCAGCTGGCTTTTAACACCCATGTATATCCAAAACCTGAAGAAGGGGGGGTTCCCTCCATTTCACATAGACTTCCGGCTTAGGACTTGCGGCTGGCGGCGTGCCCAGATGTCCCCGGCGGGAAAGAAGCATCCAGCAACTGTGCTCGCCGTGCCTCCGCTTGCACTTTCTTTCCAAGCTAATTAACCGTGTGCCTCATTCAGCCCTTGCTCACAGGTTCGTCTGGGGAAACATTCCCAGCAGAAGGCCCACGGAATTCATCTCTTGAAAATGGAAAGAGATCCAACTGCCCTGAGCACCTGGGATCATCAAGGCGAACCACTCTCCCCCCAACCCCCCGCCCCCAGAATTAAACTTCTGGTCTGAGCAGGACACACGGAGAGAAACGATCCCTTTCCTTCCTGTTCTCGCCCCACCCAGCCCAATCCTCCCAGTCACAAAATGAGGCTTTGCGGGTTGGCTCCCACTTCAAGACCCTCCACCTTCGCCTGTGGGACTTCGATGCCGCCGAACGCTGTGAGAGAAGACCCCTCAGCTCAGAGGAGCCTCCCTCCAGCCTCTGATCACGCTGCAGATGCGGATTTCAAGAAGAAACGCTTATTTATCCGAAGGCATGATCCCTACTGGGTTTCCACCAATTCTAACGATCAGTCTGTCCACCTTAGAGTGAGGACGCTGGGTTAATAACAAATTCCTTTGGACTCAGAAACACGTTTTAAACTTCTTTAAATCTGTAGTGTGGGTATTAAGGCTGGACATCACTGCTCTGGGTGAGAGGTGAAGGTTCCATGTGACGGTGCTGCCCCTCCCCCCAGCCCCCGGCACACAGGACTCCCGGCTCTGGACGCGCATTCAGACAAGCCGGGGTCCAGTCACAGCCCTGCCCTTCACTAGCTGGTGGGATGCAGCACCGGCCCCTGGGAGCCCCTCTGAGCCCCTCAGCCCCCATCTGTAAAAGCCACCTGGTTATTTGAGAAATGACACGCTAGACCTTCTCCAACACCTGGCTGGCTTTTGGTGGATCAGCTTTCATTTTTTTTCTACTGCTTTCCAACTTCTACGTATTTTTTTCTTTTTTTTTTAATAGTTGCAATTTTAAAGTTTATCTTTTTTATTTTTGAGAGAGTAAGACTGGGGGAGGGGCAGAGAGGGAGGAAGAGAGAGAGGCACAGAGCCTGACACGGGATCCAAACCCACAAATCCTGAGATCACGACCTGAGCCAAAATCAAGACGTGGACGCCCAACCAACTGAGCCACCTGGGTGCCCCTTGACTGTATTTTTCAAACACTTCCAACACCAACTTCTCCCAAGCGTGCCTTCTCCATGGAGTCCTAGACCACAGGATGAAGGTCCCCACAGTGACAGGCGCTCACTGGCCTACATGGTCTCCTCCTCTGTTTTCAAACCAGGAAGGAAACTCAGGAAATATGGCCCAAACGGGAAGAACAAGAGGGAGCCAGACCTGAGGTACGTATCCCGTACTCCTGCTCATCCCACCTACAGCCTCTGGACGGAAGACCCTCCACCAAGGCCACTCTGTGCCTGTGCAATCTGGGTGCCAGCACGGGGCTGCATGCTCAGAAGGCTCCTGTTCTTGGTCTCATGCTTGCCTGCTGCCATCTGGAAATTCTTAATTTCTTTTATAAGTTTATTTTGTTTATTTTGAGAGAGACAGAGA
Organism: Mungos mungo; assembly: GCA_004023785.1. Classification (NCBI taxonomy): domain Eukaryota; kingdom Metazoa; phylum Chordata; class Mammalia; order Carnivora; family Herpestidae; genus Mungos; species Mungos mungo. The sequence goes on from PISW01001201.1 coordinate 73,328, forward strand.
GAATCCCAAGCAGGTTCCACACTGTCAGCACAGAGCCTGACACGGGGCTCGAACCCAAGAACCATGAGATTATGACCAGAGACGGAAAAGTCAGGCGCTCAACCAACTGAGCCACCCAGGCGTCCTCTTAAACTGTTAATTTTCGAACAAGAGCCCCCTGTGTTCATTTTGCATGAAGTACCACAAACCACACACCGAGTCCCACTCTTCCACCCTGTAAGACATAAGACGAAGGTCACCTCTTCTGAGAAGACATATCAGCTCCTCTCTGATGGGCTCCATAACCTCCCATGACCCCTGGGGCTCATACTTCTGTTTATGTATTCATACCCGCCAACATTTAATAGACCTCTGCTACAATACCATCAACACCGCCTGGCTTGGGCACACACCGTTAGCGTCTTCTCAGACAAGAGTTATATTTAGAGCAACTCTGATGAGTTAGGCACTATTGTTACCCCCAATTTACTGACAGGCTAAGGACCCACCCTCGTAGCTGAGTGTAGGTGGAAGCGGATTCTAGAATCGAGGCAGAGCAGCATGGGCTCAGAAACGCTACCTTCTTCAACTGTCATACACTGTGCTCAGAACCAGGAATGCCGTGGTCAGGAAAGGGGACATTCCTCAAGACAGTCACTCCACTCCTACACCTGAAGTATAACTATTAGTTGCATTTTTTTAAGTTCATTTGAGAGACAGAGAGAAAGAGAGAATCCCAAGCAGGATCCACACTGTCAGCACAGAGCCCGATGCAGGGCTTGAACTCACAGACCATGAGGTCATGACCTGAGCTGAAACCAAGAGTCAGATGTTTAACCGACTGAACCACTCAGGTGCCCCTAGTTGCATTTTTTAATTATCTATTTAAGTGGCTGGATACCTCACTAAATTATGAATTCCCAGAATCCCCAGGCCCCACGTTTTATCACTGTAACATGGAAACTTATGACACTCTTGGGACGCGCTGTAGTCAAAAAGAATTCTTAACAAAATGAATCAACAGTCATTTCCATGTGAAGTGTTATTATTTGACATGACAGTGATTGTTAAAAATTAATCTAATTGGTATGTTGTTTCAGATAATAGATTATTTTAATGAAATAAGATGATCTAAATGGAAGTAGCAATTAGCAGAAAAAGACTATCATTCATTTTTCCTCCCAGTGGTGAGTGCCTTACTTTCCGGGTTTTTAGTTGTTTAAAATCAATTTTTTTCTCAAAGTTTGAAAGGTTTTCAATTGGATTACCATAACCATAACGCTTCTAAAACTCTGGCAAGGTCACAACAGGAGGCGGGGCCACTGGCATCCTGAAAACTGTTATTAACTCCTGCTAAAAATACATGTCCTGAATCTAATTTTGACACATCAGACAAACACAGATTGAGGGACGAGCTATAAAGCAACTATCCTGAGACTGGCCGGTCCTTTTCAAATTTTTTTTTAATGTGTATTTATATGAGAGAAGAGAGCGTGAGCAGGGGAGAGCCACAGAGAGAGGGAGACACAGAATCCGAAGCAGGCGAGGCTCCAGGCTCGGAGCTGGCAGCACACAGCCCAGCATGGGGCCGGAACTCCGGGAACTGGGAACAGTGAGATTTAGGAGATTTCGTTGGCAAAGGACAATTTGCCAATTTGCCAAGATTTGCCAAATTGGTCCCAATGGCAAATCTGTCCTGATTTCTATACTGGAAAAGAATTTTTCTGTTAAAAACAGGACATTATAGATGCTGGGGGGTGGGGGAGGGGCGCAAACCAGGACGTCGTCGTAGGAACAAATGGCAAATGCTGAGTAGGAACTGCAGATCCACAGTAACGCGGCGCTGTTAGATTTCCTGACTTTGACAACTGTACCGCACGCGTTACGTAAGAGAAATGCCCCACTAGGAATTCAACACGGAAGTTCTTCGGGGTAAAGGGAATGATGTCTGCAACTTAATTCTCTGATGAGTTGAGAGAGAGAGAGAGAACTAAAAAGTAAATATGGCAAAATGTTAACAACTGATGTCCGTGAGGGGAAGAGGCTGTCGGAATTCACCACAGAATCTCTGTAACTTTTTTCCTAGTTAGAAATTATCACCAAAACATTTTTTTAAACTCCATCAACACAAGTACCACTATTGTGAATCCACGTAGGATACAGAATGCAGATAAATAACATGGCCCGTGATCCAGGGATCAAGGACTTGATATGTTGGTTTCTAACCATTTCTCAACTCAAAAATGATGTTGAAAAATACGTTTTTTAAAGACATCATGTGATACAAAAGAGTTCTGCGCGGATAGATGGATAGATATTTGTTTCATTCTGCTTTTGAATTTACTAAACGAAGACCTTGTGTAAAAAGCCTCCCTCAAGGAAACGGTAAGTAATTAAACAGGAAGGTCAAAAAAGCCTCCTTTCTCTTCCTCTCTCTGAAAGCTTCCAGTTGGGGCTTCGTCCCCTGCCCAGCCCCCACCTCTGCCCAAGTGTATCAAATAACTAAACTCACCTCCATCACTTTCTGAGCTGACAGTTTCCTCAGTGCTTTGGGGGGGCTTTGGGAACAAATGGCCGCCAGGGGCTGGGTCAGCGTTCAGAACTCTGCCCCCGCGGCTGCCCTGGCATGACAATAGAGACCGGTGGCCACAAAAGGAGACTGACAATGGAAGACAAGTTTTTAATGCTAGAGCCATCTGCCGATTCTCCTAAGGATCCTTTCAAGAACCGAGTGAAGTTAAAGCCGGAGCTGAGAAGGGGATCCGCAGGGGAGGGCAGAAAAATCACTCACGGGGGCGGGGGGGGGGGGGAAGCAACTGCAATATGAAAAGAACCAAAGAAGGTCTGGAGCCCCGGACGGATGAATGAACGGAATCCCTCTAAATAGACCCACCGCTCCCTCTCCAATGGGGCTTTTGTGGGTTGCCTAGCATTTTAAATGTTATAGTCAGAATATGTTATTAAAGGGGGATTTAATATACACGAACCACAAAACACACCCTGCAGAGGGGTCTTCTGATTACCCACGTGGAAAGCCCCAGCCACCTGCCTTTCCAAAGATTACGCTGGGTCTTCTTTCTTCAGGCAGCAAAATGTCCTAAGTACAGCAGTTGAGCAATAATAAAGCATTTTATGCCGCCGCTGCGTCCCCACGGCTCGTAGAGACCCGCCAAATGTTAAGACACCAACTCCAGAGACCTACTTAGAGGTGCTAGAACAAAACACCTTCACGCCCTCGGGGGCTTAAAACATTTTTTGAGCCCAAAACATATTCCTCCGTCATTATTAATAGAAGGAAAATTCTAGGCAAAACCCTGAAACCCCATGTGAACGCCGTGGGGAGACGAGAGCACCGCAGAGCAGCCCCACGAGGCTCAGAGCCACCCTCCCGAGACATCTGCCCCCTTTTCCAGAAGTCTTCATGTCCTGAAGGCACAGCACGGCTTTCACCGTCTCTGCCCCTCCTCAAACACTGCCAGTCCCCGCAAGGGCCGCCGGCCTCGGGACGCGGAGGCAACATGCTCTTATTTCCGAGTACAGGTCTCCTCCGGGAGAATTTGTAGTTGAAACAACGGCTGGACTGTTTTGTAGGCTTTCCATGGGGGATTCAGGAGTTTGTTTGAATTCCACCAATTTAAAAATGCATGTGCCTTGGGCACTTGGGTGACTCAGTCCGTTAAGGGTCCAACTCAGGTCACGATCTCGCATCAGCGGGTTCGAGCCCCGCATTGGGTTCTGGGCTGACAGCGCAGAGCCTGGAGCCTGCTTCAGATTCCTGTCTCCCTCCCTCTCTCTTTCATCCTACCCGCTCATACTCTAACTCTCTCTCAAAAATAAACATTTTAAAAAGGGGGGAGGGTCTTGTTTTTAAATACATGTGCCTTGCAAGGGATTCCATGCTTCAGGGCTATCTAGCTACTTCTCTTTGGGTCAAACCCCCACCGTAAGTTGGAGGATTTACAGGAAGCCCTTCAACAAAATGCTGAGCGATGCAGCTATAAATCTGGCGCCCATTTAAAAACCTAATGCTGCAAAGATGTTTTTTTTTAATGTTGAAAGAGTATCTTTTAAAGCGGTGCTCCCGGAAATTGTGTAGGAAAGACTTGTAGCCTCCGTGGCCTCCGCATGAACGGGAGGGGTGCCTCCTTCCCTCCTCCGCCAGCCCAGGGACAGGGTCGGCCAGAGGAGGCTGCCTGGCAGATGGAGTTCAATTCCAGCATGATGCACCATCAGCCTCAGGCCGGGCTCCAGGAGACCCAGGGCTGCCTAGGGGACGCAGCCCGAGTCCCTGCAGGCCCCGGGCACACAGTGGCCTCCCCGGTGCCAGCCACTGAGTGCCTGTCCCACCACACGTTGTCCGCACACCCACCGGCCCCGGGCCTTGAACTCTGCTCCCTGACTGTCAGCGGCCCTGGCGGAGCCGGGAGGCTGACCTCTGGCCGTGAGCCGGCTGTAGACCTGGCAGTTGACCTCTCTGTCGCGCACATAGCATCGGATCTCCTCCACGGCCTCTCGGATGATGGTGACAGCCAGCACGAAGCCCTGCGGAGACAGGGGAGAGAGGGTGAGCCCCAGGCAAGCGACTTTCCTCTCCCGGCGCTGGGGACAGACAAGGCCGGAGGCCGCATGGGAGGGCAGCAGGGCAGGTCCTGCTAATCACCCCAAACGCACCTGCCCCGGCACGCCCACTTCTCTGACTCCTCCCTACGCACCCGCCCCGGGGAAACCCTGGCTGACAGCACGCATAGGGGGGCATCCCTACCCACCACCCCGACAGGGGCTCGGAGAGTGACAACGGTGGTCAGTCCACAGGCCATGGCTGAGTGACGGCACCTGGTAACACGTGCGGCTCACCCAGCGGGTGCTGGGTGCCTCCCGAGGGGCGCCGCAGCCCCCCAACCACCCTCCTCTCACTACTGCGGAGATGAGGACGCGGAAGCACAGAAAGGGTGAGTAATCTTGCTCAGCACACACAGCTCCTAAGCGACAGGCAGGACAGCTGGCTCCAGAGACCCTTCCCTTATGAGCCACACTGTTCTGCATCCAGAGAAACATGGAAAAAAGAGCAGCCCACAAGCCGGACCTCACCGGGACACAGCTACGGAGGAGGAGCTCCGTCCCTTTGCACTGACCTCCCAAGCAGGGAAATCAGCTTTTCACGACACACCATGTAACACCGGGGATGCCGACACCGGCCACAAGGACCCTACTCTGCAAAGCATTTCCAATTTCCTTAACTATTGGTTAGATTTCTTTGCAGGGAAAAGACTGGGGAGAGGGAAGGGCCAAAGGGGACTTCAGTCTCCTCTGTAACGTTTTCAACCCTTCTAAAGAAAACACATTTGCAGTATTAACTGCATAAGCAGCAACTAATAAAAAGAACACTGGAACTGCCCGACCTCTCCCGGGTCAGGTGCCTCAAGTCATATAAAATTTGGTGAGAGCTGGCGGTGGGGAGGGCGGTGAGTCAGTCGTAACAAGCATCTGTTTCCATCCAGATTTCTCCTCTCGTGTCAAGAAGGGCAAGAGCTTTCATTCATTTTTTTTCTTACAAAATTCCCTTGTCATCTCTCCTTTTCAAGTCATTTTTTTTTTTAAATACCGAAAGCACCATCACCCTGAACGTTAGCAGCAGTGATTCTTTGAGGATTTCATTTTCATACTGTTTACCCTGTGAAATATATTACCTTCCATTCAAAGGACTTTAAATCTCTTATGTAAATCTAGTCAGAGACGCGCTGCTTTGTAAGACTTCTCCAAGGGCTCATTCATCCTTACAATCCAAGGATTACTCCAGTTTCCAATCAAGACGCAGTTTCCAATCAAGACGCAGGAGCAAAACCGGGACATTTCAGAATAAAAGCAGACCCCGAGACCCGGAGGTGAGGGCAAACCTGTTCTGGAAGAGCACAGACCAGCCCGCAGGACCCCGCCCCCGCGCTGCCTGCCGGGCTGCTGTTCTGGGCCAGAACCCAGATGTCTGCTGTTTGTTTTTTCAAACGCTCCCGTTTCTATTTCTCGCCGCGTGGGCCTGGTAAATCCCATTGATGTTAATGGAAAGTGTGGGCTCATACAAAGACGGGAGCCCCTCACCTCCCTGCTGCAAATAAATACCGCCTCCTAAGTTATCGCATCCACTCCTCCCCGCCCCCTCTCCCCTACCCGCAGTTCCCGTGAATCCCAAAGGCCTTGCCAACCCTCAGGCCAGAAAATGCTTTCGCTAAGAGATGCAAATACAGTCCAGGAATAAATTCCAACCATCCAACCTCAGAGGTCCTTCATGTCCTCGGATATTTAGAAAGAGGCCTGGGGGTGTCTGACTTGTAAAGGGGCTCTGAGGCAGTGCTGGTGCCCGGACGAGGCATTCTGAAGGCGGTGCTAAGGCTCCTTTTGTAAAGTTGCACATCAAAAATAAATTTCTTAAAGCAGAACCAACCTATGAGCTAGAAATCAGAAGAGCAGTGACCTCTGGTTCAGGAGGAGTGGACTGGAAAGGGACACCCGGGGACCAGGGGGATGGAAATGCTCTGTATTTTGACGGAGGTGGTGTTTCCATGCATGTGGACAAACGTCAGCCCTCAGCTAACCGCGAACGTCCTGCTTGTGCATTTTACGGTACGCAGATCATATCTTACTAACAAAAGAAATCCAGGTCTTCGTGCAAACAATTTTAGGGGTCCTTTCGGTTATCTACTAAGGAATTTCTCCCATTAATGTATTAGTACCAAGAAAAAGGTCATCGAAGGCTAAACCCTAATCCAGACAACGACAGTGTCACTAGTGCCAGAAATTTAAAATTCAGATGAGCATATTTCCTGAGAATTTTCTGTCCGCTGGGAACAAAAGGAGGTATTTTATTTGCAGTACTTCACTGAATCCTCCCAACAAGCCAAGAAGTGGGCAAGATTGTGCCTGCCTTACAGAGAAGACAGAGGTTGAAATCACACCACTTCTCAGAGTGTAGCCAGGGGCCATGGGGCAGCCCACGTTCAGGACCACGGCCCTCAGCCAGAGCTGGCTCGGAACCTGGAGGCCTTTCAGGGTGGGCGGGAGCATTTCAAAATGTGTTCAAGAACTGGAAAGGGATTCTGTACATAAAAATCTAGGGGACATCGGCTCTGGTCACCAACAAACAGATGCCATCTACTTTGTGTTTGACCCCCAAGCCTTCCTCTCCATGGCCCCTGGGAAGAGACTGAACAGTAAGACCAATGTCCCCTCGCGTTCCTAAACCATCTTGGGGAAACCTGGCTGCCAGAGAGATGCAGGTGCGGAGTCAGGACCACGAGGACCACCAGAGGCGGCTGCCGACTGCCTGGTTTTTGCCTGCGGCCACCGGTCCAGGGAAGCACAAGGGTCAGCAGGGAGGCGGCCGGGGCCACTCTGACTGCGCGCGGAAGGTCAGGCGTCTCCTGGGAGCTCCTGGCATCGTTTTAGCAAGGAGACGTGGGCAGGGGCGGGGGCCGGGCCCTCTCAATCAGAAGGGGGGTGGGGGCACCCCAGTGCTCACTACTTGCCCAGCCCACGGGGGACTGGACCAGAGGGAAATTTTCACTGGGGCTATTTTTACGTTTTTTCTTTTTTTTTTTTTCAAAAATCATTTGCCAGATGGAATTTAATAACACCAACCAATCAGAAGGAAGCTAGGAGTATAATCCTACTTGTGATTGGAAGGTGAGAGGTTAGAAGTATTAGTGGACATCCCTGAGGACGATCACATTCTACCTATTCGGTCACAAATATTTGGCTCATTATTTCCTACAAGTAACATATAGTCTCTCCTTCCCCATGGGAGAAATTTATGAAGTTTTATCCAGTCATAACATCGAGTTGTTTTCTAAGTCCTTTGGAGGATTCATTATGGTTTCTAAATTGTTGCGTGGAGGGAGAGCCACAGTGATTTCTTCCCTGGGTCCATATTTTTACATTTCTTGAAACACGTGACTGTATTAGCTTTCAAATAACCACGCCTTAAGAAGGTAACCAAAGGGGCAGCTGGGTGGCTCACTCTGTTAAGTGTTCGACTTCGGCTCAGGTCGTGATCTCACTGCTTTGGAGTCTGAGTCCCGCATCAGGCTCTGTGCTGACAGCTCATGGCTCGGAGCCTGGAGCCGCTTCAGATTCTCCGTCTCTCTGCCCCTTCCCCACTCGCTCTCTCTCTCTCTCAAACATAAACATTAAAAATTAAAAATAAATAAAAAAATAAACAACAAATAAAAAGGTAACCATGGAGGGGTGGGGGAAAGGGGGGATGGGCACGAAGGCGGGATTTGTTGGGATGAGCACTGGGTGTTGTACATAAGCCATGAACCACGGGAATCTGACCCCAAAACTGAGCGCTCACTGTATACGCTGTATGGTAGCCAACTTGACAGTAAATTATATTAAAAAAAAATAATTTTTTAAAAAGTAACCAATAAAAGGCAATGTGATTTTATGTGCTTTGTAGACTGACTTTTTTTTACCTACACGACCTAGGGTTTGACTACAGGCAGGCATGTCGTTAGCAGCCGTGGAACTAGAAACGCCGCCAACACCGGGGTGGTTCACATCAACTAACCCCGAACCTTCCCGCTCGGGGTCTGGCGACTCCAGGTCCCCGTTGGCGCCTCGGACCGGCCCCTGGCGCTCTGGATGGACGGAGCACGGGGGCTCCTGCGGCCTGAGCGTCGCCCGGGCCTCGGAGTCTGCAGTGCCCCGCATGGGGGAGCGCGCCGTGCAGACGGGAGCGGCTGTCACCAGATGGAGGAGGTGTGACGGGCGCCTTCTCCGCTCCCAGAGTGACTGGGGTCGGGAAAGAGCTGTTTGCGCATCTCCAGAGCACCTTTGCTGTTTGTGTGGGAAAACTCACCCCCGCCCACTTCTCAGGGCTGGGGCTGCAGGGCCTCCGGTCGTGACGCGGCCGCACGCGCGATGTGCGGACACCCACCCACCCTTGGCTCTCTCTACACCGCACGCGCCCGTGCACCAAGTCCTTATCGTCTCCCACCTGCCACCAAAAATAGATAGATATATAGATAAAAATTCTGTCCTTGTTCCTTGGTCAAGGCCTTAAATACTTCCCACTTTACCGATCTCCTCCCGATGAAAAGTGTAACAGTATTTGTGAACTGAGAATCGAAGTGTTCCCGCCGAGCCCCGCTTCGTGTGAAATGCACAGCCTCTACCTGGGCAAGAAGAGATGTCACTTCCACCTGCCCCACACGCCGGTCACACTGGGCTTCCTTCTGTTCTTCAGATGCTCTGAGCACATGCTGACCGCAGGACCTTTGCACTGCTGCCCTCTGTACCTGGGATACTCCCGCCCTCCTAATCGGCCTGTCCCCCTCCTCGAGATGCTTTCCACGGCCGCACTGGCCAAGGCTGCCCCTCCACATCCCCCGCCCCTACCTTCATGCATTCGACAAACATAAATGGGCCTGGGATAGCCTATCTGGCCCGTGGCCTTATTCTAGAACCTTTGCAGCACTTTCGCAACTTGAAATGATTTCATTAATCTGCTGACTGTCTCTCTCCTCTGAAAACCACCTGGAGAAGGGCAGGGATTTTTATGTGGCTTCGCTGCTGTGTCCCCAGCACAGGGCAGAGTGCCCAGCACACAGTCGCTGCTCAATAACCATTTGCCCAGAGGAGGCAAAGGAGGGAAGGGCCGGGCCTTCTGGTCGGTTCCGTCTCACTTCATACATGAAGCACAAAACCTGGTACTTTTCAGACCCTCGTGCTGGTGGACTCTCCGCGAACAGAAAACAGGATCTCACAAAGTACTTCCAACAGCACAACCCACAAAGACCGAAGCCTTGTCCTCCTCACCAGGCACAGTGTCCCCAGTGTCCACAAACAGGGGAGACAGACCCTGAGCGTGAAATGCACAGTTGCCGAAAAGAAGGAGTGACTGGCTGGCTGATGGGACAGGACGGATGAAGGGCACAGGCTTTCCTGCCTCACCACACTCGGACCCTGCTGGTGTGTGAAATGGAGCTTCGCCACTAGAGTCCTGGGGAGCGTGAGGCTGTCCTCTCTCCCAAGAGGCTACGTCCCACCCCGGATGCCCGGGGGACCGAGAACAAAGCGGTGTCTGTGCCCAAACCCCCACGGTCACCAAACCAACACCGCCGCTTACTCACCAGCGGGACCCAGTAAGTATAGAGCGCGCCAAGTCTCATTTCAGGAACAAACTGAGAGCAGGCGAGAAGTAAGAAATAGAGGTTGAAGAAGTACTTGAACTGGTTGAACAGCACCTGGAATGACAAGGGGGAAGGGAGGGAGGAGACGGTCACGGCTCGTGCAATCGCCCGCGGGGGGTCTAGTCGGAGGGGGTAACAGCTGAGAGCGTTCCCACGGGAGAACGCAACCCCCACGCTGCCGTTCACGTAGAGTTCAGACACCTCTGCGTATCGTTCAGGAAAATACACACGAGTAATCAAAACAGAATTCGTAAAAGTAAAAAAAATAAATAAAGGCACACATGGAAATTATAAACACCAAGTTCAAGAGAGTGGGTACCTCTGGGGCTGGGGAGGGCGTGCCGGGGGCTTTGACCGTATCTGTGATGAGCCATTTCCTTAATTTTATTAAGGTTTTTTATTTATTTTTGAGAGACAGCGCGAGCAGGAAACGGTCAGGGAGAGAGGGAGACACAGAATCCAAAGCAGGCTCCAGGTTCTAAGCTGTCAGCACAGAGCCCGACGCGGGACTTGAACCCACAAACTGTGAGATCATGACCTGAGCCAAACTCACACGCTTCACCAACTGAGCCACCCCGGCACCCCGACGAGCTATTTCTTAAAACCTATCTTTTGGGGGTGCCTGGGTGCCAGTGTCTGACTCCAGCTCAGGTCACGATCTCATGAGTTTGACAGCTCAGAGCCTGGAGCCTGCTTTGGATTATTCTGTGTCTCCCTCTCTCTCTGCCCCTCCCTCCCACTCTCTCTCAAAATTAAATAAACATTAAAAAAAATTTTTTTAAACCTATCTTTTAAGTGCAGGGAGGCCCCTCAAAATCTTCAGGAGAGGTTTTAGGGGGACATGTCTTTACTGTAAGATTGACCAAGAAAACGAGGTAACCCGTGCTCTCTGTGAGGGCATCTCAACCCCACAGAACAGAGCAGAATCCCGTCCTGTGCGGAGGCGGGTTCAGGCGGAGCCTCGAGGGCCCCCAGGCGCCCTGGGGGTGAAACGGGCACCCCACGCCTGCTGGGGCGCTGAGCAGAGATGATGCGTCTCCCTGCGGCTGAGGCAGTCAGAGCCGGTTTTCCGCCAGCTCACTCTGGCTCAGCCACGGAGACGCTGGGGGCCTCGTATCCCAGACGGCGAAGCTACGGCACACGGAAGAGAGTGGTGGCACCAGAATGTCCGTGAATGAGAAATAAGCTACTGAGATTTAGGGGAATGTGGGGTGAATGTAGTCAGAGTCGCCCTTAAAAAAACATTCAAAGTACACATTTGTGCTGCTGGAATCTCCCTCAATCAATCAGACATTTGTGTTTCCCCCTTCGAGCACTGGAACGGACCCCTGCTGCTTCCGAAGTCAGCCAGCGTGTGGGCGAGGCCCTGCTGGATACAGACAGGTACTCAAGTCGAGCACATGTTAGGGTTCGGGGAAAGTCTGTAGAGCTGGAATCCACGTTCGGGCCTCAGCTGACGTGGAGATGCTAGGACTCCAGAGCATTAAATAATACGGAAGCACAAGCAAAATGTTCACTAGCAAAAATGTCCACAGCAATTCCCTCCGGGCGGTAGGGTTAAAACTTACCTTTAGGGGCGCCTGGGGGGGCTCAGTTGGTTAAGCGTCCGACTTCAGTTCAGGTCATGATCTCACAGTTTGTGGTTTGAGCCCTGCGTCGGGCTCTGTGCTGACAGCTCAGAGCCTGGAGCCTGCTTCCGATTCTGTGTCTCCCCCTCTCTCTCTGCCCCTCCCTACTCACGTTCTGTGTCTCTCTCTCGCTCTCAAAAATAAATAAATGTTAAAAAAAATTTTTTTTAATTAAAAAAACTAAAACATAAACTTACCTTTAAAAAACATCTCTGTATTTGTATCTCCTGACTTTCCTGTAGTGAATATGTGTTCCATGAGGAAAGAAGGGATAATTTAGGCACTGATGGGTTTTTGGTTTTTGTCGATTCTTTTGCTATTTTGGTTGTAACACCGGGTCCCCAAAATATCTTTTTCACTCTTGCACGTAACACGCCAACTCAATGTGAAGTTACTCTAAAGGACCAAGTGCAGCGTCCGAGCCGAAACCTCAGCAGGCAGCCGCCGCTGGGTACTCAGGACCAGACGGGATGAGCGGCCCACACTCAGGCAGCCTGGAAAAGTCACAAGTCACTCTGCCACAGGGACGTCTGTCCTTCTTCTCTTTTTTTAAATTATTTATTTATTTATTTTTGAGAGAGAGAGAAAGAGTGTGATCGGGGTAGGGGGAGAGAGAGGGAGAGAGAGAGAATCCCAAGAGGACTCTGCACTGTCCGCGCAGAGTCCGGACACGGGTCTCGAACTCACCGACCACGAGATCATGACCTGAGCCGAAACTGAGAGTCGGCCGCTTCACCGACGGAGCCCCCCAGGTCCCCCAGGGACCTTGATCTTCTAAAACCGGTGCCACTGGCCACATCCAGCGTGAGAAGAAAATAAAGGGTGTGGTCTCTTCCGCGTACGCACCCCGGGAAGAAAGGTGAAGAAGTTGTACTTCTGGTTGTTGATGACATTTCGAGGGTACCTCTGGTCCCTCTTCTCGGGACGCCCCAGCCACACGGTGCGGGGCCTGGGCTCCCCGCCGCCGCAGCATCTCAGCCACTCACAGCACCTGCAGGGAAGACAGAGCCGCACGGTCAAGGCCACGCCCACAGCCGTCCCCTTCTCTCCGAACATTCTTCTCTAAAGCAAATTACCAGGTCAGGGACCACGGCCACGGATGGGGGCTTCACCATCACCAGAGGGGAACGCAGAGCCACGGCCTCTAAGAAGCCGAGCTCCAGATAAAAGACGCTTTGCCTACAAGCCCAAAGGACTTATTTCATCGAAGGGTCGGATTCGTTTTTAAAATGAGATTTAAGTTAAGTAGTAAATACAGAGCAACACATCACCACTACAACGTTTACGTTTTGCTGATGGGAGGAAAGCCCACGGTAGTTAAAACCCAGCACCCAAGGAGAATCTCAGATTTCTACCTCAACGTGTGCCTCTCAAATGCCAATTCTAGTCACCCCCCGCAAAAATGTGTTTGCTTTAAAAAAATAAAACATAGAGCAACCAAGTTTGCCAAGATGTGAGAAGCCGCAGAGTCCGGCCTTGAAGGACTTCCGTCTTATTAGAAACCCTAGTGTCCTTCCAGCACCGCGTGCTGTCAAGGGTCCCGGGCCTACGGGGACGACCAGGTGAGGAAGGGGAAGAAACTCCGCTCGGCACCCAGATCTCCTTTCAGCAACAGCCCAGAGGACTGGCCAGGGAGACACTGGCTCGGCGCCCGGGGTCACCCGGAGCCGGGCCAGCGCGCTCGCTGTGGGCTGAAGGAGCCCCCAGCTGCCCCACTGTCCCGAAAATGCAGCTGCTCCAGGCCCCGCCCCCGCCTGCAGAAGGCAGGGCGATGCGGGCAGCTGCCGGGAACGAAGCCCCTCGGAGAACACCTGTCCCTCCGGAGCCCATACTCCAGGCATTTCGAGAATCACCAGCCCTCGTGAGCACTGCCATGGAAACACCCCACCGAACTGCTGGGAGGCGGAAGCCCAGCCCTGCCAGCCGCCCGCACCGCCACCACGCGAAGCAAAACCGAGCAGACAGGGAGATACGGGTCCTGCAGTTACAGGTCCCCCGTGGCCCTCCCTTCTCCCCATCCTCCCACAGGCCGGGCAGGCCCTGGCAGGGCGCTGGGGTACAGGGCAGAGCAGCCCCCATCCCTGGGCACCCGCAAGCTGCCTGTCTAGATGCTCGAAATTTCCATGATGAAACACAATGCTCTTCCTTAAAAATAGCATCTTCAGGGGCGCGTGGGTGGCTCAGTCGGTTAAGTGTCTGAGCTCAGCTCAGGTCATGATCTCACTGTTGGTGAGTTCGAGCCCCACGTCAGACGCTGTGCTGACAGCTCGGGGCCTGGAGCCTGCTGTGGATTCTGTGTTTCCCTCTCTCTCTGCCCCTCCCCCGCTCACGCTCTGTCTCTCAAAAATCAAACAGTAAACCAGTAGACGAGTGCTCGAGGGGAGCGCACGTGACGAGGACAGGCCTCCCTCCCAGTAACCCGTCTGTGCGGCCTGCTCTGTGGTCCAAAGGCCAGAGACACACACAAGTCTCGAGCAGCCCCAACCAGTGCTGTCTGTGGACGTGAGGCACCCATGCCCGGGGGAGGGGCGCGGGGGGACCCTGTCCCCATCTATAATAATCCGGTAACCATGGCTCCCGTGGTCGTGTGTTTCTAAGTGAAAGCTGGAGAAAGAATTTAAGAACACCAACCATCAGGTCGGCCGTTCACAGGAGTTTCGTCTGTCTCGTTTCAGCAGAAGGTTCTGCACACCAAGCTCCCGGGTGAGGCCACTCGGTACGTACCCTGCAGACGCGTGCGTGCGCACAAGGTAGCAGGGGCGTCCCTGCAAGATGCGCCGGGGCAGCAAAAGACAGGAAACGAGCCTACCCGTCCATGCGAGGGGGCTGGTGACATCAACGGGAACGGCCACACAGAGAGAGCTCCGCGCTAACGGGCCCCCGCTCTGTAAGACACGCTGCACGGAAAAGCTAGGGGCCAAGGTGTGTCCAGGTCGCTCTTCTTTGCATGAAAAGAAGAGGAAACGCGTGCAGACATGCTTCAGATGCAGAAAAGCTCCGCAACCAGCCGACACCGTGGTTCCCTTTGGGAAGGACGGGACAGGGAGAGATCACTTCATATGTGTTCTTTTTTTTTTTTTTTAATTTTTTTATGTTTATTTTTGAGAGAAAGAAAGCAAGCAGGCATGGGCAGGGGAGGGTCAGAGAGAGAGGGAGACACAGAATCCGAAGCAGGCTCCAGGCTCTGAGCTGTCGGCACAGAGCCTGATGCGGGGCTCGAACCCACAGACTGTGAGGTCATGACCGAAGCAGAAGTCAACCACTTTAATGGAGTGAGCCACCCAGGAGCCCCCATGTCTTCTTTGGTTACACTGTTACGTATTACCTAGGACTCCATGTGGCTCATTCCCAGCTAAATCCATAACAATAAGCATTTATCAAGTGTCCAGTTGGTACAAAGTGCGATTTGGTTCGGGGACTGAGTCTCGGAGCAGGACCTGTGCCTTCTCCTTCCTCACAATCTCGAGGCAAAACAGGGGTAAGTGCTCGGCACAGGCTAAAATGAGCACCTTGTGTCACCTGGGCCAAGCACGTTAGCCCCGAGGCCATCCATCTCCTTTAGCCAACTTCACCTCATTTATTCACTTTTCACCTGCACTGCGTGTAACCTGCACACGCTCAACACACGATCAACCTGACTTTCGAGTCAACAGCATTTACTGGACGCTCACCAACAACGACAACAGAAGACCAGCAGCCCCTGCCTCTTTCGGTCCCCTGCTCGTTCACCTACTTACTCTGTCTTGTGTGCTGGGCCCTCACCCAGGCACTGGGCATTCAGGAGCGAACAAAATGCACGGATCGACCCTTCTGGAACCTACACTCGAGTGGACGGAGAGAGAGACAGGGAACCCCCACCCAAAATAAAACAAGGCCTGGGCAGGGGTAGGGGGGAGTGTGGCTCAGGAAGCCCGGGTGGTCAGGGGGCCGGTGTGACGGCAGAGCTGGGGGACAAGCGCACAAAGGCAGCACAATCTGGGCAAACCGGAACGGAACCCCCGGGGCAAAGATCCTGGGGGGCAGGCAGCCCGGTACCCAGGTGCGTGGAAAAACCAGCGCGGCTGGAAGCCACCCACCACGAGGGAGCAGGGCACGGGGGGAAGGGGCGCCCAGAAGACACAGGGCCTTGTGTCAGGGGCAGAGTCCGGAGGCTGCCCCGTGCGCGGTGGGGACCGCTGAGGGTTCCGCGCTGGCCTCGCCTGACTGCCATCTCTGCACGGTCTTGTCTGACTGCGGGGCAGGGAAGACACCGCGGTGAGCAAGAGTAAAATCAGGTAGGAAGTGTGAGGTTGCTTGTGGGGGTGACGATGATTTCACACACCGACTGGGGGGACGGTCATGCAACGCTGTGAATGTACTTAAAACTGCTGATTGTACACCCTCAATAGGTGAACCGCAGGGCATGTGAACTCTATCTTAATAAAGCTGTGTGCACCCCAAAAAAGGAGAAAGGGGGATCACTGAGGAATCACCGTCGTCCGGGCCAGCAGAGACAGCCGTCCAGCCTGGGAGGGGCAGCGCGTACAGAGCTCCATGTTACGGCCGTAGAAATGCACTCTTATAACAAACGTGAAAAGAAATGAATCATTTCATGTAACGTTCACGGCAGTCTTACATAGTGTACATGAGCACTGCTCCCATTTTCTTTTTCTTTTAAGTTTTTATTCTAGGGGTAGGGAGGGGGGTGAGAGAGAGAGACTCCCAAGCAGGCTCGGCGCTGTCAAGCACAGAGCCCGATGTGGGGCTCGAACCCATGAACTGTGAGAGCACGACCGGAGCAAAACCAAAGAGCTGGACGCCCAACCGACTGAGCCACCCAGGCGCCCCCGCCTCCATTTTCACAGCGGAGACGCTGAGCCCAGGGGGACTCAGGGGTTTATTTCCCTGACATCTGCTTCCGCACCTGCTCCACCCTGAATCGGCCCAGGTCCTGCCGCACCCAGACCCCGGGCACCCGAGAGCCCCCCGCACCGCAGCTCACAGCCGCATCCGTTATTTCACAGCTGTTTCCTAGGCTTCCGTCTCACGAAGCTGGAAAAAACCCGAGGGGCCAGCGAGAGCCGCGGCTGCCTTTCTGCAGGCTCCTCGGGGCTCCGCCGGCCCCACCCCCAGCCCCGCTCATCTCTGTGCCCGTCATGAACTTGCTGCCTCTCGGCTCCACACACAGTCGCCCTTGGGCACCTGCTCTGAGATCATGGACGCAACTCCCTTCTGCGTCTCCCGTACAGTGAATGCAATGCCATGCTGTCTCAGAGAGGGCACCGGAGGCACGCCACTGGAGGAGGGCAGTGGCCCAGGGGCTCAGCGGCATGGGGGTGAGGCCACCCAAGGGCGCTTTGCCCAGCCACGCGCCCAGGACGTGCTGTCCCCTGGAGTCGTCCTAGCCCCACTGTGGCCCCGTGGAGACCTTCCCAGGGCCCTCCCAGGATGGACCTCCTGCCTCCTCTGCACCAGCACCCTGGTCCCTTCACCCCTAGGCTTGTCTCCCGAGGCCCCCCGGCAATGTGGCCCCGGCATCCCACCCCCACGGCACAACTGTGCTTGCCGCCCTGCTTGCCTCATGCCTGCAGGCCAGCCCTGGCCCTGCCTTCCAGCAGCCTGAACTACACCGTCTCCAACTCCATCCGCACCCCAGCCTTGTGGCAGGGCCCCCTTCCCAGTGCGTCCTTCCTCGGGTCCCCTCCCTGAGCCTACAGGACCCCAGAGTTCTCCTCTGTAATTACCCTTTATCATAGTTTATTAAGTCAAACCCCTCCATCTCTCCACCTGGTTAGCTGGGCCAGACCCACCTCCCAGCCGCAGGTGCGGTGAGCACAGGGGTCCGGGCGTGGCCAAGCAGAGCCCCTGGCGTGGCGAGGGCCTCCACAAAGGACAGCAAGACCCCTGGCCGAGACTGTCACCAGAAACGCCGGGAGAGCAGCGCCCTTCGCCGTGGCGTGGCTCAGGTGGGAGGACAAGTGTGGAGCCGGGTGGCCACCTTGTCCTTTTAGGGGATGGAATCCCGAGCAGGGATGCAGAGACCACAACGGGTTCCTGACACTTGGGGAAGAGGGCGGAGGTCTGTCCACCTGTCCACACCCTGGGCTTTTCCATCCTAGGAATCGATTGGTCGGTTTCATTTCACTTTTGTTCAGGGCAAGGACCTGCCCCACACCTGCCGTCGGCAGTCCTGTCTACCACACAGCCGCTCCGTCCTTAAAGACACAATCCTATGGGCTTTCTTTGTGTGTCTCCAATTCTGAGCCTCCAAAGAGTACAGTCAACACCTGCAAGCCTGCGTTCTATTACCGTGACCTCTCTGCTCTGACTTCTCTAGGAGTGCTGTCCAATATGGAAGCTTCTACCGCGTGTGGCTATTCAGGTCTAAATGTAACTAAAATGGAAGAGGGGCGCCTGGCTGGCTCAGTCGGCACAGTACGCGACTCTTGATCCAGGGGTTGTGAGTTTAGGTCCCACGCTGGGCATGGAGCCTACTTAAAAATAATCTTTTTAACGTTAATTAGTGAATGAAAATAGAAGAATCGATTCCCTATTCCCACTAGCCACATTCTGAATGCCCGACGGCCACACGTGGCCCAGAGGTGAGGACGGGGCTGTGCAGACTCAGAATGTTCCAGGCATGGTGGAAAGTTACAGTGGACAGCACTGCTTCAGAGCACCCCTTCCTAGACGCCTCCTTCCACCTCATCTTTACCTGGTATCAGCGCCCAGGACACACACGTGACCATCACCAAGGGGACCCCATAACTGACAGAAATCAGACTAAGCCATTTTCATACACACGTGGCATTCCCTACAGTATCCAGCCGTCCCTACCTCCTAACCTCGTGGTACTGGCTGAACTTGCTTCCCTGAAACTGGCGGTTCTCAACTAGGGTCAATTTTGGATCCAGCCCCTCCGTCCCCCAGGAATACCTGGTAATGTTTGGAGACATTTTTGGTTGTCACAACTGGGGAATGGGGTGCCCAGTGAGGGGGGGAGGTCAGAGATGCTGCTAATCGTCCCTACAGTGCACAGGGCAGCCCGACCACAGAGAAGGGTCTGATCCCAAATGCCAGGAGTGCCTGGGGTTGAGAACGCCTGCTCCAGATTTTATGTACATAAAGTTTAAAGGGAATTTCTCCATTTTTTAATTTTTAAAATAAAATAAAATATGGAGCCCAATGCAGGGCTTGAACCTAGGAACTACGAGATCAAGACATGAGCCCAAACCAAGGGTCGGTGGCTTAACCGACTGAGCCGCCCAAGAGCCCCTATACAAATTATAAAAGGAAACTTTGTACTATTATCATAAATGGAAAACCAGTATCGCTTGGGTAAACACAAGGTGAGGGTCAAAATCAACACAATGAAGAGCAAACAATGTTACTACATTCAGGCTAGAGTCAGAGGCTCTGAACCTGCAGCCTGGAGCCGCTTCCCCAGGGTGTAATGCAGAGACCACAGCAGGTGCCTGAAAAAGGAAGTGGGTTTCTTCCTGCAAATCTCAACATGATTGAGTTCCTGTCCATGAATTACGTGGGCCTTGTCTCTGCCTTACCTACAGATCTGCTGCCCATATTTGAGGAACTACTGTCCCGCAGTAGAAGCTTTGGGCTCGGTGGCAAATTCACAAGCCACCAAGTCCCGCCCCCAGCCCCCACCCCATTGCAAACAGAAGAGATGCAGCCAGGCTCCCTCTCGACCTCTGGATTTACACCTGCGGCTCCCTCTGCCCCGGGGGGCTGCCACCACACCCCATCCGCCTCCAGCTATGGGCCACAGTCCCAGGGGGCCCCAGAGGGACAGCTGTGGTGTCCCAGAGTGCTGCTATTGTTTCTGAATACCAAGCCAAGCTGTCAGTCACATGCCGTGACGAGCAACTCCTATGTTCTAGACGGGCTAGGGAGCTGGGCTGCAAGAAAGAATTTCTTAAGGATGGGAAATCACTGGAGAAGCTACGGAAAAAATCAGTGGTAAGAGCCTCAGCTTTGAAACAGCAGGCACGGGGGTGCCTGGGTGGCTCAGTCGGTTAAGCGTCTGGCTTCGGCTCAGGTCATGATCTCATGGTTCCTGGGTTCAAGCCCCTGCATCGGGCTCTGTGCTGACAGCTCGGATCCTGGAGCCTGCTTCAGATTCTGTGTCTCCCTCTCTCTCTGATCCTCCCCTGCTCATGTTGTCTCTGTCTCTCAAAAATAAATTCAAAACATTAAAAAAAAAAAAAAACAGCAGGCTCATAAGGGGCGGAGTAGGAAATGCCAGCTTTTAAGTCAGACGGACTTGGGTGCAAAGCCCAGCTCCAGGCTGGCCGTGTGGCTCTGGGCTGCCCGTTTTCTGTGCTCCCCATGCTCTCTCTCATAAAATGACAGGAAGACTTGCCTTGCCGAATTACTAGAAGGATTAAGGGCTTTGTGTATGACGGGCACGGGACAGTACCCAGCACGTGACAGGCATTCCATTAATAGTACATACATAATATTTCTCTTAAGTTACCTTTCCAGATAAGAAAAAAAAAAGAAAATGTAAAACAATGTTTTTACCGCTGCCAGTGACAGCTGTTCGACTAGGTTAACACGTAAGGCTAGAAAGAGTTGAGTTTACACTGCTTTTGGCTTAGACCATGTAAACAAAGGAAACCTCCAGGAAATTCTTCTTATGATCCGACTAAAGCCAAGGAAGGTTTCGCTGGCGGACAGCCCGCAGACCACGTGAGCGGGGGTTCACACAACCTGGTCGAGAGGCAAAGGAAAAGCAAAGATCACAGAGGCAAGCCCCAAGGGAACCACACTTCTGGAACAGCTAACTGCTGTAACAAGGAGCTGGCCTCCGAAGGAGGGAACATCTCAGCTCCGGGTGGAACCCCGCTCGGCGGGCACTCAGTAAATATTTGCTGCACTGCCTGCATGGTACTGCGGAACTTTCCGGAAGCCAGAGTCCGGGAAGCCGCAGTCTCTGTGTTGATACTGGGAAGAACCAGGAAGAATGTACAGAACAATTAAAAGCAATATGGAGTTGGCTAACTTGCCAAGAAATGACATTAGAGATAAATCAGTAAAAGCAACGTGGAAAAGGCGGTCTCTGGCGATGGTCCTCCGCAGGGCGGGAAGGGACGTGTGGCCATGTCTGGGGATCTGGTCGGTGGTCACAACTGCAGGTGCAGGGAGGTACGACTGGCATCTAGCGGGTACCACGCACAGGACAGCCCCGCACAGAGGGCGACCCAGCCCCAGTGACACGAGTCCTGAGTCTGAGACCCCTGGTCCCGAACGGCACTGTCTGGGTAGCATTTCTGCAACGACGGAAATGTTCTCTACCTGCACCGCCTAACGCAGCAGCCGCCAGCCACGTGTGGCTGCTGAGCACTCAAAATGTGGCATTTAAACTGTATCGTTAATTTAAATAGCCACACATGTCTGGTGTATTCCATCCTGGGCCGCAGGTGTGGAAGAATGGAACTCGAGTTGTTAATAAGCAGATGCTCGGGGAGTGGGTGCTAGAAGGCCTGGAAAGGAAGGTATGAGGGGAATTTTTGCTGTGTTCTAGATACATCTAGGAAACTAATTTTTTTTTTTTTTTTTTACCAAGGGTAACATAAAATCTGATGTCAGGGGTGCCTGGCTGGCTCAGTTAGTAAAGCATGTGACTCTTGTTCTCAGCATTGAGTCTGAGTCTCACGTTGGGTGTAGAGATTAATTTTTAAAAGATAAAATAAAATCTTGGGGCGCCTGGGTGGCTCAGACAGTTAAGCAGATGACTTCGGTTCAGGTCCTGATCTCGCAGTTTGTGGGTTCAAGCCTCACATCAGGCTGTGTGCGACAGCTCAGAGCCTGAAGCCTGCTTCGGGTACTGTGTCTCCGTCTTTCTCTGCCCCTCCCCTGCTCACACTGCTTCTCTCTCTCTCTCAAAATTAAATAAAAACATTAAAAAATAAAAAAGAATTCATCACTCATTCTCTCTCTCAATCAAAAATAAACATTAAAATTTTGTTTAATAAATTAAATCTTTAAAAATTAAAATTAAAAATAAAATCTTAAGTCAGAAAGAACGCAAAGAAGGAAGCTAGTTCACTGAAGTCTGAATGCATCTCTGGCCATAGCAATGCTACTGGCTGGAGGAAAAACTGGGTCGAATCAAAGGAAAAAGCCAAGTCAATGTGGCAAGTTCTCTCTAGGTAGAAACAGATCCTCTGATCCAGCGAGTCTGGCTGGCGGGATGTACTGTATACGGCTTCTGGTATGGCGGGGCATCAGGGGAGACGCCCGGATGCTCACAGCAGCGAGAAAGCAAAACCCTGGAATGAACAAATGCCCCTTCAGGGAGGAACCACCGCACATCGGACCTGCCAACAATCTGACGAGTAAGGCAGCCGCAGACACTGACAGGGTGAGGCCCGAGCGACGAAGTGGGAGGAAAACAGACCTAAATCAGAAGATATGCAACTTATCATGCTGTACTTTAATCATAATAGCATGATAATATGTAATGGGAAAGTAATACTGAGAAACAAATACACACACACACACACACACGCACACACACACACACACACTGTTAACTCCGGTTCTCCTGGGAGAAGGGGGCAGTGACTAGGGTGGGATCTGTCGCCCTCCCTATTTCTCCTTCCGCGTAAGTTCCCCCCAGTCTCCTCCTGCGCAGCGTGCGCACCTCTTACCAAAGTATGACTCATACTGCGTCCTGCCCCCACCGTGAGTCAACCATTGTGGACTCGAGCCCAAGCCTGTCACCTTTCATCCCAGGTCCTCGGTCACCGAGCCACTGACTGCAGCCCAGGCAAGGGAGCTCCAGAACTCTGCCCCACTTTCCTCGACTTCCACCCCTCTGCGGGGCTCCCCCGCATCAGATTTCCCTGGGCAGCCCCTCCCCCCTCTCCTACGCATCCTCAACACCCAGCTCCCCGCTCTTCACCCAGAGGAGAGAAAGCAGTGTGTCCTCCCTTCCACTTTACCTGCCTGTTCCTTTCTTGAAAACTCAGGCCTACAGACGCCCAGCAGGCACATACGGCAATAAATGAGCAAAAATAAACACAGGGTCGAGCGGCCCAGGGCTCACGGTGGAGCCCAGAGGTGCGGGAAGGTAGTGGCCGCCCCACCTTGCCCAAGATACGTTCTCACACCGGCCTGACACGGCAGACCGTAGGATTCTTCACGACAAAGCACAGATTTTGAAGCCCAAACCCTCAGGTTTTAAATGGTGGTAAGTGATGCAATGTTTAAATATTATGCAAAACTAACACCACACTGAGGTAGTTTTTACTTAGCCTGATAACCTAGATCAAAAAGCTTAATAAGACCTGTGTAGGTCAGGATGGGCAAACGGACAGACACTTTTACTGCTGGGGTGGGGGTGGGGTGTCCAAATCAGTGGAACCCTGAGGGAGGGTAACCTAGCAACAGCTCTCAAAATTACAAATACATTCTCTTTAACCCAATGATGACCCTTGGAGCTATTCCCGACGTCCTGCCATGGGCACAAAGACCTATGTTCAACGTAGCTCACCGTAAAGTCGTGATGACAAACCATTAGAAATAACCCAGGGGCCCGTCAGCGGTAACCTGGTTAAAAAACAAGTGCGGGGACACCTGGGTGGCTCAGCTGCTTGAGCGTCCGGCTTCGGCTCAGGCCATGATCTCACAGTTTGGTTCGTGGGTTTGAGCCCCGCGTCGGGCTCTGTGCTGACAGCTCAGACCTGGAGCCTGCTTCTGATTCTGTGTCTCCCTCTCTCTCTCTGACCTTCCCCTGATTGCACTGTCTCTGTCTCTCAAAAATAAATAAAAAGCATTAAAAAAAAATTTAAAAAAAACCAGTGCAGTCTGTCTGTTCAATGAAATCCTTTAAAGCCCTTTCTTTAAAAAGGGAAGGAAAAAGCTCTTTACGTACTGCTATGGAACAGGCCCAGGGTGTACTGTGAAGTGGAAGAAACACGTCGTGCTGTGTGAGGTATATTGGCGACTAAATAAAAAACAGAGAGGCGCCCGGGTGGCTTGGGTGAGCCTCCGACTTCGGCTCAGGTCATGATCTCGTGGTTCAGGAGTTTGAGCCCCATGACGGGCTCTGTGCTGACAGCTCAGAGCTTGGAGCCTGCTTCGCATTCTGCATGTCCCTCTCTCTCTCTCTGCCCCTCCCCGCTTGTGCTCTGTCTCTCAAAAATAAATGTAAAAAGAAAAAATTTTTTAAAAAGCCAAAAATCTCTGTGTGTCTAAATACATAAATGTAAAATGCATGGCCCTTCCTTGGGGAAATGGTTAAAAACGTTCTGGAACGACAAAGAGATGGGTAAGTGGTTGCGTCAGGGGGAGTGGGGGGGGGACTAGCGTGGGGGAAGCTGGAGGGGAACTGCGTGTGCAACGGACACACTTCTGTGCCTTTTAAACAGTGAAGTCTGTGGGGACTGATTTTTTTTTTAATTTACAAACAAAACAAAAAAACCTCTCGCTGCTGTCCACCCAGCACTCGGCTCTGGGCCGCAAGCTCAGGTCAGAAACCAGGGGCCTGGTGCACAGAAGGTGCGCAGTGCTCAGTGTGCGTGGAGAAGTCCCCCCTGGGCCTCAGCACCCAGCGACCTTCCACCATGCCTCCTGCGTCTACACTTTGTCCGGGCCACTGGCTCGCGGCTTCTAAAACCACAGCCCGCGGAACCCCATTCCTCCAGCCTCGCCAGGGTCCCTGCTGGAGAGGAGGAAGCCGCAGCCCCAGGGGGGGGCCAGCAGCTGGTGAGAGCTGGCCCACCAGCTCCGAGCCAGCACTCTGACCCCCCCACCCCCAGCATCCGAGGACCTCACCCTATGGCAGGATCTGAACCATCTAGCCAGCAGCCTAGGGAGGAGCCCGGTGATGGGGACACAGCCCGAGGGTCCCCGCTCCCCCTCCTGCAGGGCCAGCCTCAACGGCTGCGCCGCTGCCACTCCGCACCCTGCACTCACGGACTCACTTCGCCTCACCCCGCCCGCTCCGCACTGCCAGCACACTCACCCCCTCGGAGGGGAACTCACCCGGCCAAGGTCATAGAGCCAGGAGGGGCCGTGCAGAGCTCGAATCCACGCTCTCCAGCCCCGAGGACCCTCGGCACCCAGGCCTGCCGGGAGGCTGTCACCTCTTCCCTTCCCGGATCGGGCTCCGGCCCCTCCCTGCTGCCGTGGAGACGAGGCTATGGCATCAGTCCCCCTCGGGCGTGGCTTTGGCACCCAGACAGCCCCGGGGAAGGCCAGGAGGGAGGTTGCCAAGGGCAAAGGCTTGGGAAACGCCAGAGGTTGCATACCGGCCCCTGTCAGGAGGTCACCTCTGAGCACGGTGACAGCTCAGGTGGGGAGCAGCACTCACCGGGTGGCCCGGCCACACCTTTTCTGCTGTGACTGCGGCAGGGGGGTGGCAGCCTGGGCTCCCAGACGCCTGGGCTGCAGACCTCGGCTCTTGGCAGGGAAGCCAGACACCAGTGCACTTGGCCTTGGGGTCTACACCCAGCGTCGTCAGGAGCTACCACACAAGAAGGCTTTCTTGTCTTGAACAAATGTGTACCGAATGCTCTCGAACGCACGAAGCGAACACAGCAGCCCCACTTCCCCCGGGACATCCACCAGGGCTTTCTTGTGTAATAAGCATCTGCTCAACCAATCAGAGGCTTGTTCCGTGCTCCCCACCCCCACCATCTCGCACATCAAGAAACATGAATAGTAAATCTGTGGCAAACAGAAAGAAAAACATGGTTTACTTTTCCTTTTTTAATTACCTTTTTAAAGTCCTTGAGACTTTTTTGAGAGAGTGTGTGCAGGCACACACATGAGTGAGGCAGGGGCAGAAAGAGAATCCCACGCAGGCCCCACGCTGTCAGCACAGAGCCCGAAGTGGGGCTCACACCCATGACCCATGAGAGACGCTTAACCAACTGAGCGCTTTTTTTCTTTTTTTAAACCTTCCCAATCTCATGGGCATGCACTGAACAAACAAATAAAATAAAAATGGTGGGTGAAGAAAGCCATCGCCCACATCCTGACCCTGGAACATAGGGCAACGCTGGCTTTTGGGGGGCGTAAAACGGCAGAGCCCTTCCAGAAAAGCCACTTAGTAAAACAGGAGCCCCTGAACGTGCCGTCTTATGTTCCGTGTAACCCAGGGACCTGGCGATTCTGGCCTATTCAAACGTTCTGCTCTTTTTTTTTTTTTTTAGTTAAAAAAAAAAAACTGGAGGTCTCAGTCGGTTAAGCATCTGGCTTTTGATTTCAGCTCAGGTCATGATCTCACAGTTCATGAGTTCGAGCCCTGCACTGGGCTCTGCACTGACAGTGCGGAGCCTGCTTGGGATTCTCCCTCTCCTCTCTCCCTAAAATAAACAAACATTAAAAGAACACCACCAACAAAAACTGTGCCGGGGCAGAGTATACTTGTGGGGTGAAGGGATCACGAGCCTCTGAAATCTACGAAACTCACGGCTGAGTTTCCGGTTTCTCCAGGGCAGTGAGCACCTCTGGGAGTCACCCTGCAGACTGGGCTCATCGGGTCCCAGACCAGTGACTTCTCGGGCCCGGGGGTCTCTGCCTCCCTCAGTTTCCCCCCTGTGTATCTTTGGGGCGTCTCTGATTCAAGGGCCAGCACTCAGAAGGAAAACATTTAAAAAGGGAAACCAGGGGCGCCTGGACAGCTCAGTCGGTTGAGTGTCTGACTCTTGATTTCCGCTCGGCTCATGACCCCAGGGTCACGGGATCGAGCCCGGAGTCTGGCTCAGGGCTGAGCGTGGAGCCTGCTTTAAGATTCTCTCTTCCCCCCTTCCAAATAAAATTTTAAAACTATATTTTTAAAAAGTGAAACTAAAATAAGAAACAGCTTGTGAAAATATAGGGCACTGGTTAAAGCAAATTAGCAACAGCTACTCAAAGAAATAGTACGTTGCCGTTGAAAACGTCATTTACAAAGTGCCTCAGGATGCAGAGAAAGCAACAGGAAGTAAGACCACGTGTGCTACATGGTGAGAACCTGTAGGCGGGAGAAAACAGCACATCTGAGATGCTCTAACAGCAGGTAAGATGTGGTGTCCAGGTGGGTGGTCTTTGACGGGAAAACGACACCAGAGCTCTGCTCTTCTCTCCAATTTTTATGACCCAGATGCTCATTTTACAATTAAAAGAAAATAGATTTTACATATTTCTACCCTTCTCTTGTAACGTAAACTACTGGAGAAGGTGTTTGGTCAGAGAGGAAAGCCACCATGAAGGGACCATTTTGCCAAGTTTAGGCTCCAGAGTCCCACGGCCTGGCTAACCTCTAAGTTTACAACTTACCCTCAGATCAAGAAAAGGTGGCCTCTGTCAAATAAATCATAAAAGACTCATTTCCTGTGACAGCATTATACTCCCATGAGGATGGCTGAAATGAAGGAGACAGACAATACCAAGTGCTAGCACCCAGAACTTTCCCGGCTGGAGAAGCCCGAATTAATACAGACTCTTGAAAAAATTACCATCTTCTACTAAAGTTACGTGCAAACATACCCAGGGCCCAGCAAAGCCACGTAATACATGCACCAACAGATATGTCTGAGCTCTATTCCTGACAACCAAAACTGGAAATAACCCAAATGTCCATCAAGAGGTGAAGCAGGGGTGCCTGGGTGGCTCAGTCGGTTGAGCATCCAACTCCAGCTGGGGTCATGATCTCACAGTTCGTGGGTTCGAGCCCCACATCGGGCTCTGTGCTGACAGCTCAGAGCCTGGAGCCTGCTTCCAATTCTGTGCATCCCTCTCTCTCTGCCCCTCCCCTGCTCAAGATCTGTCTCTGTCTCACAAAAATAAATAAATGTTTAAAAAAAAAAAAAAGGTGAAGCAGGGAGCACCTGGGTGACTCAGTTGGATCATGAGTTTGAGCCCCACATCAGGCTCTGTGCTGACAGCTCAGAGCCCGAAGCCTGCTTCAGATTCTGTGTGTGTCTCTCTCTCTTTCTCTCTCTCTCAAAAAATAACACTAAAAAAAGAAAAAAGAGGTGAAGTGGGGCGCCTGGGTGGCTCAGTCTGTTGAGTGACTTCGGCTCAGGTCATGATTGGTCCTGATCTATTCGCACGATGACTACATATGGCAATAGTGACGAACAAATTACGTTACACATGCGACGTGGTTGAACCACGGAGCTCATGGTGCTAGAACAGCGAGGCTGGAGGGAGCGTGTGCCACACGACTGCACTTACAGAAAGCTCAAAATCAGGCACAACCAAGCCCTGCACTACGAAGTCAGGGCGCAGGATAAGATGCGGGAGGAGGGAGCACCAGGAGGGAGCACGAGGAGGCGGTAGCCTGTTTTCCCACTGGCGACAGGCGGGTGTTCACTTTGTGAAAATTCACGGAGCCGTGCGTGTAGGATCTGCACACTTTTCTGTGCATTACTGTGTACGCATGTCTGCATATATATGCATAATTTTAGGGCTCAGCTTATTTAGGGGGCCAAGAACCCTGCTGGGCAGTACAAATGGTCTTACGTCTCTACTACCCAGTGATGTGACTTATGTGGACACAACGGTGTTGTTCCTTGTAGGAGAACCACCAGGAGCCTCTAGTTTGGGGAGAAGAATGAGGGAGAAGATAGTGGTGGGGCAGGGGGCGTTCTCCAGTTCTAGATTTGGACTTTTATGGGGACTGACTATATAAAAGCTTTAAAAAGCATTCGGAATCAGAGTCTCTCCTTTTGCAGGGTGAGGGTAGGCATTTTGGAAAAGGACACTCTGACTCTCCCCCCACGGGCATGAACATGTCTCCTACAGAGAGGGTGAGAAAGAAAGGAAGAGGGGCGCCTGGGTGGCTCCATCGGTTGAGCATCCGACTCTTGATTTCAGCTCAGGTCATGATCTCCCAGTTGGTGGGATCAAGCCCCACGTTGGGCTCTGCGCTGACAACACCAAGTGCTAATGGCCTGCTTAGGATTCTCTCTCCCCCTCGGCCCCTCCGCTCCCCCAAATAAACAAACAAACATAAAACAGAAAACAAGAAACAACAAGTAACTCTGAAAACAGATACTATTGCTTCCGAAGAAGTCATAGCTATTCGGGTAATGTGAAGTTTCTAGAATTTTCCTCTGTGTCACATCATTTCTGCAAACAAGTAACAGTAAGTGGAATTCACACATACTCATCTCCAAATTACTTACGTCCCACAAACCTTCAAGGAAAACCACCTGCCCTGAATAGATATTACAGAAAAAGTCAGAGTAGAAGTCATTAAGACAGGTCACAAAATGCAATCTGCTGACTGCAGTTCTAATTAAAATGAGCCTTTTAAAAGGTGGAGAGGAAGTCTTTGTCATTCTAAACCAATATCATTCTGAAAGGAAAAAATAAAAACGCTCCGTTCCTCAGTTTCCTCCTCGGTAAAGTAGGGGTGTCAGGAGAAACAGGTGGGTCCACGTAAAACCCTAGAGCAGGGCCGCCTGATTAGCACGCAGTATGGGGGTAGCAGCTACGAGACTTCTCATCACATTAGGGCCCCTGGGGGGCTCAGTCAGTTGAGCGTCCGATTTGGCTCAGGTCATGATCTCACGGTTTATGGGTTCAAGCTCCACATCAGGCTCTGTGCTGACAGCTCAGAGCCTGGAGCCTGTCTTCGGATTCTGGGTCTCCCTCTCTCTCTGACCCTCCCCTGCTCACACTGTCTCTCTCCCTCTCAAAAATAAATAAAAACATTAAAAAATAAAAAAAGAATTCTCATCTCATTAATCTTGCCCAATCCAAGTGACATGAACCAGCAACAAACCGCACAAAGCACAACATGGGTATGTGACTCCTGGGAACGCTTTGAAGCAAAAGGAAAAGGCGGGGGCGAGGAGAACAGAGCTTCCAAACCCGCCACTTCACAGAGCACAGGGTATGTGGTTGAGGTTACCTGGGGGGGCGGGAGGGGGTCAGCTCGGTCCACTGGACTTTGCAATATGCTTACAGAGAGCTCTTGAGACTGCACTCTATCTAAAGAAAATTCCTAACAAACTCATCATCAATTTAAAATGAAGGCTTATTGGGGCACCTGGGTGCCTCAGTCAGTCAAGCATCTGATTTCAGCTCAGGTCATGATCTCACAGTTTGTGGGTTCGAGCCCCACGTCGGGCTCTGTGCTGACAGCTCAGAGCCTGGAGCCTGTCTTCGGATTCTATGTCTCCCTCTCTCTCCGACCCTCCCCTGCTCACACTGTCTTTCTCTCTCTCTCAAAAACAAATAAATGTAAAAAAAAAAAAAATTAAAGAATGAAATAAAGATAAAATAAAATAAAAACTAAAACAAAACGAAGGCTTATTAATAACATCGCAAGATACCACACTTGCCCAAATGGCCGTAAAAGAGGTGCCTCCTTTAGGAGTTCGCCTGGGCGGCCATCATAAAATGCCACAGGCTGGGTGGCTTAAATAGAAATTTATTTTCTCACAGTTCTGGAGGCTCAAAGTCCAATATCAAGGTGTAGGTGGGTCTGGTTTCTTCCGGGGCCCCTCCCCTTGGCTGCCCAGCCCTGTGCCCTCCCCCACTCCGTCTTTTCCTGTCTCCCCCCCGGCCCCCCCCCACCTCTCTCTGTGCACCCTGACCTCCACGTCCCTGAAGGACCCAGTCCTACCAGACGGGCCCACCCTAACGGCCTCGCTTTAACGTGATGATGTCTCCCTAAGGCTCCATCTCCACACAGAGGAGTCACAACCCGAGGGACCAGGGGTGAAGGCTTTGACATAGGAATCCGTGAAGGGCCACACCTGGGCCACCATCGCTTCCCGAATGCTCTCTTCCAACCTCTCAAGGCTTCTAGTCACCGTATCAGAGAGCTGAACGCACAGTGAAGACCGACAGTCCAAACATGAACTTCTTGCCGAACAGGTTTTTCTTGAGAGAGAGAATGAGTCAGCCTCTGAAGGACAAAAAGGGACCCGGCCAGGCACAGTGAATATTGACTCCATGAGTCCAGTGGCTCCTAACAGGTGTGATCTGCCTGCTCCCAACACCCCCGCCCCGACACACAGGGACACTTGGTAACATCCAGGGACATTTTGAGTTGTCACTACCAGCTGGAGGGCACCCCTGGCATCCGGTGGGCGTGGCCAGAGCTGCTGTTTTGCTTCCCAGGTGGGCAGGACGCCCCCACAGCAGGGAACCAGCAAGCCCCCATCATCAGCAGGGCTGAGGCGGAGAATTCCTGAGGTCCATCCCGAGTCACAACAGATGGCCGGGCAGAGGGGTCCTGCGGTGTGGGGACAGCACGGTCCCCGCTCCACACCGCTCCTTCCTCGGGGAGGCCAGCCAGCAGCCTCCTCGTCCTGGCACCAAGCAAATGCCAGCCGCGGTGACAGGAGCATCCGGCCACCCTTCATTCCCCACAGGGAGCCTCTCTTTCCCCGGGGCCCCTTCCAACCACTGTTCCCAATAATCCACCTCAAACTGTTCATACAGTGGGAAAAGCAACATTAAGATCCCCAGTGTATGTGGTAAAGAAACCATTGTTTAAAAATCATGTTTTTAAAAAGAGAAATCAATGTTTTTCACGGATAACATGGCCAAAAAAAAAAAGTATAATCTATTACCAAAAATCAGATGATCCCACCTCCTCCCCCTTAAAGCGATATTATATTTTTAGACTCAACGCAGTATTTTAGCGCAGGCGGCCCATTCCTAAATGTCAGACATGACTCTGTGGACACATCTACAAACCTCATGAACTTTGAGCTCATACTTTTTTAAGTCCATTCTCTGTGTTTTCATGTAAACGTATTCTCAGTGGAAACTCCCTATCGCTACTATGAAGACGCAGCAAGTGTCACTTGGCACAAACAGAAAGAACCATGAAGATAATTGCTAGCTTTCAGTCTCTGGCCACGAGCCGCCCAAAGTGATCTCTGGCGACGTTTCTCCATCAGTCCTTCCTTCCAACTCACACAAATGAAAGAAAACAGACGTCAGCGGTAAGAAAACAGCCCTGTTCTAACTCTTTAGGGGAGAGTCCTCGATGAGAACATCACGCAGGGTCTTTTCCTTTGGAAATTAAACCAAACTCCAGATAACGCGCCGCGTCCATTCCCAAAGGTGGCCCCAAAATACGGCCAGAGCTAATTCAGGACCTTCATCGTTTACGTGTGGGTAACGATGCAAAAAGGAAGTCTGTACTGAGGAGTACCCATCGCAAGTCCAAGGATGGACTGGTCGGTGCCTTACCTCTCCCTTTCACCTTGTTGTATGGGTGCCTTAGGTCAAGGTCAAATGGCCGCACTCTTTCCCTGGGACTGGCACGCAGGCCTTCAGGCCCCGGCCTTTCTCAGGAAAGCCCCCCGCCCCATGGCTCCGCTCCGCTACCCACCCCTACCCTTCAGCATCCTTCCCCGGGTACGTGATTCCACATCCCCGGGCGTTACTGCCTGTGGTGCCACCTGGCCTGGTCCTGGGCAGCGACTCCGTAACAGGAAATGGATGGCACCAGGGCAGCTGGGCTGGCAGAGGACACAGAGGACACTTTCCAATGGGCCATTGCCAAGGCTTGTTCTTGCATCCAAGGGAGCAAAGAGCTGTTTACACAACTCTCCACTCCACCACGGAGAGGGGAGGGGCTGGGGGCTGTGGATGTCACCGATCAGCACAACCCCCTCCTCCACCCTGCCCCCAAACATACCTCTCTACACTGTGCACCTAATGTGTTTTTCTGAGACAGAGACAGAGCGAGAGCAGGGGAAGGGCAGAGAGAAAAGGAGACACAGAATTGGAAGCAGGCTCCAGGCTCTGAGCTGTCAGCCCAGAGCCCGACACTGGGCTCGAACTCATGGACCTTGAGATCATGACCTGAGCCAAAGTCGGCTGCCCAGCCGACTGAGCCACCCCCCCCCCTCGCCCCCGGCATCCTCGCGCTGTATACCTAACACCACCACCACCCTGTCAGGGCACTGCACACATGCACACACCTGCGTACATCCGGTCCTCCTTATTTGTGGGTTCTGCATTTGCAAATTCACCTACTGCCTAAAATTTATAACCTCAAAAGTCAATACTCACAGCATCGCTGTGGTCACTCACGGACAGGTGTGGAGCGGCCAAGCCTCGGGGTCGCCTCGCCCAGCTTCCCCGGCTGAGGTCAAACAAGGCAACGCTGGCTCCCTGTCTCGGCTCAAGCCGTGCACACGTGTCCTTTTCACGGTCTAGTTAGTGCTTTGCTTTCTGTACTGGAGCCTCGGGTTCGTGACATCACTCTCTGGCCCCCAAGCAAACTGCGGCCGTGCTGTCCGGTCCCCTGACCACAGGAAGCTTGTGCGCCGCAGTGCCGCTAGTCAGGAGTTCGGTGTCGATGAATCGACAATGTAAATTAAACAGTGTCTGGCAACCAAAATATACCTTTACCACAAAGTCAAAGATGGCCAGAGGCTTGCAGGAAACTGCCCCGGTACCTCCCCTAGGAGCAACGGTTCAGTAGGCGCTAATTCGGGGTTGGTTGGCCTGGATAACTCTCTGAAACCTAACCTCGCCGTGAACACCGAGAATCAACCGAGGTATCAACCTAATCCTATCCGTCACGTCAAAAGAGAAAGGGCACGCGAACCCCGCAAACTGGAAGGCACAGCTTCAGAGCTTCCAGCCGAGTAAATGTATCTATAAGAAGAACTCGGGAGGCGCCTGGGTGGCTCAGTCGGTTCAGTGTCTGAGTTGGTCGGCTCAGGTCATGATCTCACATTCCATGGGTTCGGGCCCCGCGACGGAATCAGAGCCTGGAGCCTGATTTCGATTCTGTGTCTGCCTCTCTCTCTGCCCCTCCCTCGTTCATACTCTTTCTCTCTCAAAAATGAATATATGTTTAAAAATTTTTTTAACTATGAAAAAAAAAAACCAAGAACTCCCTACATTGGCCTTAAGGGTCTTCAGTCACATAAAGAGTGAGACCCACATTACGGCCGGACCTGGGCCCTGGCTCGGTGCCAAGGGCACAGCAAACGTGCACTCAGCCGCCGCCGCTGCCCTGTCACTAAGCTTCATAATGTGAGGTCTGAGATGGCTTCTAGTGGCATCCAGCCCCCTGGGGACATCTTCCAGCTGGAGTTCTCACTCAACAAGCCCTCTACCAAGATCTAGAAAGAAGAGGGGATGGTGTCAGCCCAGGGCAAGAGTCCGAGTGAGGCTCGGGAGAACACTATCTAACGCCCATGGTCGGGACGCGTGATGCCCCACGGCCCAGGCACTCTCCCCCAGGTCCCATCTCACAAAAGAGGAAGCTGAGGCACAGAGGGGAGAAGACAGTGGCCCCGAATAACACGAGCAGTCAAACGGCAAAACTGGTATGCGTGACCCTGGAATCCAAACCCTTAACTGCAAATCGACAAAGCCAGCAGCCAGTCCTTCCTGGGTATTTAAAACTGGAGCCTACGGGGGCTCCTGGGAAACTCAGTTGGTTAAGCATCCGACTTTGGCTCAGGTCATGATCTCACGGTTCGTGAGTTCGAGCCCCGAGTCGGGCTCTGTGCTGTCAGTGCAGATCCCGCTTCAGATCTTCTGTCCCCCTCTCTCTCTCTCTGCCCCTCCCCGGCTCACACTCTCTTTCCCAAAAATGAACCAACATTGAAAAAGTAAAAAATAAAAAAAGTAAAACTAGTCCACAATAGTATCTTTCTTCTTCAGGCAGTTTTCAAAATGTGATATACGTTTCTCTGTAATGTCTCCCAAATTCTCTAACCCACAGCCACGTGGCAAAAAATAAATAAATAAAACAAAAATCATTCAGTGTTACTAGAGGGAAAAAATAACTGAGGAAAACTGCACCGAGGGGGCAGAGCCGACCCGACCGACCCCTGCAGGCGTCCCTCGGGCTCCGCCCTGGGAAACCCTCCCAAGTTCCCCTAAGCGGGAGGCCAGCTCACCCGACTTTTCAGTGGTTTCTGCCACGCGCTCTTGTCCCGGATTAATTGCTTGGCCTTTCTGAGCCTCGGTTTCCTTATCAGTAAAACGAACATGGAAAACAACCAACATCAAAGGGCCACCTCACAGCAGGAGCGAGACGACCTGAGTTCAGGGCCAAGACACTGCAGACCCAAGGGTGGGCTCTCCTGCCTGGTGATCAGGGAAGGGCCCGCACGACAGGTCGACTTAGCGAAATGTCAGCGGAGCCTTGAGATCCCCACACCCAGCAGGCAGGCAGCCCCTGTCCCACCCTCGTGGCCCCCGGGCGCCGGGAAGCCAGGCAGAAATCTGTCTCCCAGGCTGACGGGGTGCACCTGTCTGCACTGGCCACTGCTTGCTGCCATCAGCAATCACCATACATTCGCGGTCGTACCGTTTAGGCGTCCACAGCAGGTCCCAAGGGCCTCCAATCAAGCCGTCACCAGGGCTGGGTTCCCCCACTCCCCTGAGGCTGTTTCTTTGGATGTTTCCAGTGTCTAGAAGCCCCCTGCACGCCGTTCCTCCCTCTCCAAGTCAGCAGCAGACCCTCTTGCCATCTCTCAGATTCACTCTCCTCTCTTTCAATGACTCTTGTGATGGTGCCACCGGTGCCACCTGGCTAATCCAGGACAGGCTCCCCGCCTCGAAATCATGAACTGAATCAAACTGGAAAAGTCCCTTCTGCCATGAAAGGTCACACGCTCGCCGGTCCAGGGGGCCACCCTCCTGCCCACCACACCTTACACACCGTACCCTCTGGAACAAGCCAGAGTTTATATGTTTTCACTCTTTTCCATTCATTCTTGACTTCTTACATGAATAGCATATAAGGGTTTTCACATAAATCATCCACCAAAAAAACTCTTCACATGAACATGCACCTGTGTTTAAAGATGAACACTACCTCACCTCCCGAGCCTAAGCACCCCCTAAGCTGCCGCCCCTCAGT
The DNA here is from genome assembly GCA_004023785.1 of Mungos mungo. Lineage (NCBI taxonomy): Eukaryota > Metazoa > Chordata > Mammalia > Carnivora > Herpestidae > Mungos > Mungos mungo. The sequence goes on from PISW01001201.1 coordinate 108,919, forward strand.
GGAGGGAAAGAGACCAAAGCAGAGGGGACCCAGGAGGCTTCTCTTTGCCCGCGGCTCCCTTCTGCTACTCACACCCCAAACTCCCCACCCTCACGCTCAAATCAGGTGGTTAAGATTTGATGCCATCAACCAGTGAAGATCTCTGAGCCACAAAGATCAGAAGAATGAGGCAGCAATCTGAGAATGTCCGATAGACCTCTCCCTGCCTGGACCTTCTAGAAAAGGTGTCCTTTCCTCTCCCCTGCCTGGACCTTCTAGAAAAGGTGTCCCCCCCCCCATTCTCCTCCAGGAGATCATAAATTGGAGATCAGCTTCAGGCACTCCTTCCCTCAGAAAGGATTTACTGGGCATCTACTCTGCGCCAGGCTCTGGGTGGTGGAGATTAAGCTGTCACCAACCGGGGCCCAGGGTGTTCACAGCTGAATGATCACACGAGTACATGTCATGCCGTGACCATGCGAGAAAGAAGAGGAGCAGGTGCTCAGAGACGCTCCACGTGGGGTCTGATCTCTAGTCAGGAACGTCAGAGACGGCGCCCCTGAGGACATCCAGTAAGGCTTACTGGGAGATGGCGCTGTGACTGGGTGAAGGAGAGAGGGCATTCCAGGCAGAGAACGGGAGGTGCAAAGGCCCTGTGTCAAGAGGGAGCCTAGGAGCACATCCTGAGTTTGGTGCCGACCAGGCTGAGGGGAGGAGGCGGGAGGACAGAAGACCTGGTTCCCTAGTCAGGTGGCCACCGCAGCCAGAGGGACGGGTGGGCTCAACCCGTACTTCTCAGGGGAAGGAGCTCCAGGGCCAAATTTTGGCAACCAAACTGTTCAATGGGCAGGAGACGGGCAGGAGAACTCTGTCACAGAGGGTGTAGGAAACACACACGGGGCGCCCGGGGGGCTCGGTCGGTTAAGCGTCCGGCTTCGGCTCAGGTCATGATCTCACGGTTCGTGGGTTCGAGCCCCGCGTCAGGCTCTGTGCTGACAGCTCAGAGCCTGGAGCCTGCTTCCGGTTCTGTGTCTCCCTCTCTCTCTGACCCTCCCCTGCTCACACTGCCTCTCTCCGTCTCTCCAAAATAAATTAAAAAAAACATAAAAAAAAAAAAGGAAACACAAATAAACTGTGTCTCTAAAACTCAGGGTACAACAGCCCAACTATGGAGAGAGGCCAAACGTCCACTGACTGAATGGATAAAGAAGATGTGGTGTCTGTGTGTGTCTCTCTCACACACACACACACACACACACACACACACACACACACAGAGGAATATTACTTAGCCATCAAAAAGAATGAAATCTTGCCATTTTCAATGACATGAATGGAACTAGTGGGCATGAAGCTAAGCGAATTAAGTTGGCCAGAAAAAGAAAACATCATAGGATTTCACTCACATGTGGAATTTAAAAAACAAAACAGATGAGTACATGGCGGGGGGGCAAAGAGAGGGAAACAAACCATAAGAGACTCTTCTACACTTGATCTTAGCCAAAAGGTCGAGAAGCGATGAGACTCTTCTTTTTAAGTAGGCTTTATCCCCAGCACAGAGCCCAACACGGGGCCTGAACGCATGACCCTGAGATCAAGACCTGAGCTGAGATCAAGGTTTGGATGCTTAACTGACTGAGCCACCCAAGAGACTCTTGAAGATAGAGAACAAACTGAGGTTAGAGGAGAGAGAGGGGCAGGGCGCCTGGGTGGCTCAGTCAGTTAAGCCTCCGGCTTCCAGCTTCGGCTCAGGTCATGATCTCACGGTTCGTGGGTTCGAGCCCCGCGTCGGGCTCTGTGCTGACAGCTAGCTCAGAGCCTGGAGTCTGTTTCGGATTCTGTGTCTCCCTCTCTCTCTCTGACCCTCCCCTGCTCACGCTGTCTGTCTCTGTCTCTCAAAAAAAAAAAAAAAAAAAGAGGAGGGAGGTGGGGAGTGGGGTGGGAATGGGCTAACTAGGTGATGGGCATTAAGGAGGGCACTTGTGATGAGCACTGGGTACTATATGTAAGTAATGAATCACTGAATTCTATTCTACTCCTGAAAGCAATATTGCAATGTATGTTAACTGACTAGAATTTAAATAAAAATTTGAAAAGAAAAAAAAAGACTATATCTAGTACTGACAAGAATATGGAGTACCTACAACTGCTAATTCTAAAACAGAATTGCTTTGGAAAAAAAGCTGGCAGTTTTCGAAAGGCTAAGCACAGACCTAGCATATGATCCCATCATTAAAAATACAAATAAATAGGGGCGCCTGGGTGGCTCAGTCGGTTAAGGGTCCAGCTTCGGCTCAGGTCGTGAGAAGAGAGAGAGACTGAGCATGAGTGGGAGAGGGGCAGAGAGAAGGGAGACAGAGAATCTAAAGCAGGCTCCAGGCTCCGAGCTGTCCGCACAGAGCCTGACGGGGGGCTCGAACTCACAAACTGTGAGATCATGACCTGAGCCGAAGTTGGACGCTTAACCGACTGAGCCACCCAGGTGCCCCCATAGTATTTTTAAATGTCCCACCTTTTAAAAGGAGCATTCTGAAGAGCCACCAGTAGAAAACCTCCTACAAAGACCTATTTATCACTATTAGCCCCAGCAGATACTAAGTGTAAAAGTGCTTACTGCTCTAAACTTCACACGGAGTAAATCTCTCAAACAACCCTCTGGGGTCTCCATAACTCTGGTTACTCCCACTTTATAGATGAAAAAACTGAGACCCAGAGAGGTAAAATAATTTCCCCAAAGTCAAACAGTGAGTCGGTGATGGAGCCTGGGCTTGAACCAAGCTCTTCCCCTCGGAAACCACGCTCCTAACAACGAATCTCTGGGGTTTCACCACGAAGGGGCCTGTGGTCAGAAACTGGATCCTGCAACGTGGTTCACATGCCGTTTCCCAAGCCGGGCAAGGTTCTCTCCGCCGTGGGATGGAGAGTGACCCCGGCGTTAATTACACTGTGTCCTGGGGGTCAGGGAACCTACGTTTTGCGGGGGGGGTTAAGTTTATATTTTACTAGTAGGGCAGGGGAGGGGCAGAGAAAAAGAGACACAGAATCCCAAGCAGACTCTATGCCATCGGCAGAAAGCTTGATGCAGGGCTTGAACTCAAAAATCCTGAGATACTGACCTGAACAGAAATCAAGAGTCCAACACTCAACTGATTGTGCCACCCTGGTGCCCCTGTTTTGGGGACTAACAATAGAATCACCAACCATTTGGGGCGCCTGAGTGGCTCCGTTGATTAAGCGTATGACTTCGGCTCAAGTCATGATCTCGTGGTTTGTGGGTCCGAGCCCAGTGTCAAGCTCTGTGCTGACAGCTCAGAGCCTGGAGCCTGTTTCAGATGTTAGGTCTTCCTCTCCGCCCCTCCCCCGCTTATGCTTTGTCTCTAATCTCTCAAAAATGAATTAACGTTAAGAAAAAGATAATCACTTTATTATCATAGAAAGACTATTTATGCTACCTGATTTTGCCCAACTGTAAGCTAATGTAAATGTTCTGCATACATTTAAGGAAGACTAAGTGATGCTATGATGTTTAGTATGTTAAGTGTAGTAAATGCGTTTTCACCTTAATATATTTTCAACTTAAAGTAGGCTGGTGGGGATGTAACCCCTTAGAAAGCAGAAAACCATCTATGTTAGTTTCTTCTTTCTTTAACTCCTTCTCCCATTATATTTCAGGGAGACTCTCTAGCACTTTGCTTCCAAATGTGTTTCCAAAAGCCCAGATTCCTACCTCCACGCAGTTACTCCGAAGAATGTGAAAATTAAATACAAGAACAGATACACCACTGCTGAGCTCTCCAGATACATGATTTGAATATGAATCTGTGTCACTGTTTAGGAAATAAATTAGCTCCAAAGTGGCAAATTCTAAAAGGGGGTGTGATCAATCACTCCATCCCAATACCAAACACAAAAATTTTAACTGTAGGCACCGCTCGCTCTGAGCCCCTTATTAACGGTGCATGTTTCTATCATGGTTAATGGTCGCTTTTAAAGAAATACCTACATTTTTCTCTCAGGCACTGCATCAGGAGTTCTCAACTATGAGGGCACCTTAAAATCATCTGGGGAGCTTAAAAAAATAGAATAGATACCCCGGTCCTACCCCATATTATTTCAAGGGTCTAACGTGGGGCAGGGGCGGAAGCTGTTAAGCTCCCGGAGACCTGGCCAAAGCCACGGTCGGGAGGCCTGAACATGTGGGACGCGGCTTGCTTAATTCATCTTTGTTATCACCTGGCACTGCCCCTGCACACAGTAATCACCTCCTAAGTGTTTCAAGCGCGAATATCTAGAGGCCCCGAGCCCACTGATGACACAAATTCATGATTTACTGAGGCCGTATACTGCGCGGAACACTACCCAGGCATAGAGCTCAAACCGATGGCCATTCTTTAGCCGTGAGCAGTCAGGATTAAAACAAGGGAAAACTG
>PISW01001201.1:113427-153554 GCA_004023785.1 Mungos mungo
CCCCCGGACACCTGATGGAAGCAACCAGCCCGAAGGGTTCCCCCGCCCCACCTCCCACACCAAGCGACTCCGCAACGAGCCACGGCCACAAGGAAAGGCCGGGAGCCACGGGATGTAGAGGGAAGGGCGGGTTCAAGGCCGCAGCCCCGCCCAGCGGCCGGCCTCAGCCTTCAGGGGATGTCGGCCTCACCTGGGCAGCCTGGGAAAAAGCCCATTTCCAGGCCCCACCCACCCCCAAGAACTCGGATCGGAGGGCCGGGGAGGGGCCAGGGAATGTACAATGTAACCAGCACCCCCTCCCCCCCCCGCCAATCCTTACCCCCAGGTTAACCATGTCGCGGGCGGCGCCACAGTCCCTTACAACCTCAACAAGTCCTTGCCACCCTCCCAACAGGACGGCAGGGCGGAAATCAGCAACGCGCCCGCTCCCTCCCCAACACGGGGACACCCACGCCGAGGCTGCCGTGGGGTCGGCCGGGAGGGGCGACAGCAGGTGGCAACCCTCCCGCAAACTGTGGGGAGCGGGGGGTTCTCCGGTCGACAGGGGGGAGCCCCGCCCAGCCTCCTGCGGCTGCCGGTTTCAGATCCAACCGGGGCCGGGACAGGAAGGCGGCCGTCCCGGGGCCGCGACCCGGAGGCGCGGATGCGGGCCCCCCGCGGCGGCGGGTCTGCCGTGGAGACTGGGCCTCCCCCGCCCCAGTCGGCTCGGCGTATCCGGGCTCCCGAGGGCTGCGCCGGGCGCAGAGCAGGGTCTGATGGGGCCCAAATCGCAGTCACGATAAAGATAATCAGGAAACAATAAAACGGTGGGAAGCCACGGCTGGCCCTAACTCCGCGGGTAAACAACGCTGGGGGCGGGGGGGGGGGGCCGGGCTTCCCGGGGTTTCCAAAGGACGGTCGGCAGGGGCGCGAGGCAGCCGCGCGCTCGGGCGCCGGAGGGCCGGGATCGCGCAGGGGGCCCCCGGGCCGGAGCTGCAGCCGCGACGCCCCGCCGCCTCCCCCGCCGGCCGCGCGCTCATGGCGCCGGGCGCGGCCGACCTGTCAGGCCCGGCCAGGCCGCCCCGGCGCCCGCGCGGACAAAGGCGGCCGGCGCCCCCGGAGCCCCGCTCACCCGGCGCGGGGCCTGCTGTCCATCCGCTTCTTCTGGCGCACCGGCTGCAGCGGGATGTTGTCCGTCATGTCGCCCGCGCCGCCCGCCTTGGCCGCCGCGACCCCCGCGCCGCCAGGGCCGCCGCCCGGTCCGGCCTCCGCGCCGCCGCCCGCCGGCGCCGCGCCGCCCCGGGGGAGGAGGCGACGGCAGCGGGCGGGCCGGGCCCGCAGCGAGGGGGCGAGCTCGCGAGCGCCGGGCCACGCGCGGAGCCGCCCGCGCGGCCCCACCGACGGACACGGGCGCACCATGGGCCCGAGCTCCGCGCTGCGCCCGCTCGCCCCGCGCCGCGCCCGCCACGGGGTCGGTCGGCTGTGTCCGCGCCGCCGCCGCCGCCGCAGTGTCCCCGCCCCCCGCCCGCGCCGCGCGCCCCCCACGCGCGCCCACCGGCCACGCGCCCCCCGCCCACGCCCCGCCGTGCGCGCACGCGCGCCGCCCCCTCCCCCCGCACAGCCCGCAGCCGCTCGCCCGGGCACACGCTCCCCCAGCCCACCGCAGGCCTTTCCTCGCGTGCGCACGCTGGCGCGAGCATGCACCCTCACACACGAGCCCTGCACACTCACGCCCATTCTCACCCGCTTGCTCGCCCGCAACATCCCCAGTCACGACCGCGTGAACGTACACCGGCCGCCTAACCCCCTGACATTCACGATCACACTTGCACACCTTGCACACGAGCGCACACCCGCCGCCTCACCCCTTCACATTCATAATCACACATGCACAGCTTGCACACACACGCGCACGCACCCTGCCACCTCAGTCCCCTACATTTGATATTCACAGTCGCACACCTGCACACCCTACCACACTCAACCCCCACCTCCCAACCCTCATCTACCAATCCTGAATCTTAGGCCTCACACACTTGTGCCCCAGAATCACAACTGCACAGAGACATACACCCCCATGTCACTCCACTTCCAGACTCTCACCCACCATCCTTTACCATCACCCACCCCCACTCTCCCCCCTGGATCCCTGGGATTCACAATCACACACACGTGCACACACTCATTCTCACACTCCCTCAAGTCCCTCTGGGGCATACACTTGCCCTCGAAGTTACTCAGACACTTTCAAGCATGCTGAGAATCACACACACACACACCTGAGTCTTCCCCCAAGACCCACAGCCACACTTCCTTGCTTGTACCCTCTCCCACTTGCTCCGCTGTAAGTCCCCCTCAAAGCCCACCCAGTTCCCACCCAGACCCTCTTCTCCACTCTGCCTTCGACGCAGACTAAGAGAAAACACCGGGGATTGTGACCACCTGCAGTCCATTGTCCCCAACACAGCTGGGGATCCATAAGCATGGGGTCTGTTCTTACCCGGGACCTGAAACATGCGCGGAGTTTCAGGTTTAATCCTCCATCTCTCTGCCAGCTAGGTCTAAATTAAGCCCATTTGGCAGGTGAGGAAGTGAGGCTCAGAGTGGCCTGCACAGAGCAACACGGTTAGGAAGGAACAAGGCCAGGTTCCAGGGCCCTGCGTTTTCATGCGCTGGCAGGGCCCAAGGCCTCCTGTGACCACCTGGATCACATTTACGACCCTTCCAGCCGGGTCCTCCGCCCCCCCCCTCCGGCTAACCCCATCCAGGCTCCCTCCTGAACCTCTCTGCGGCCACCACCATCAGACCGTGTCCTCATTTTAAAAGTCCAGAGTAATACTGGGGGTTCTGTCGTCAGAGGTCCTGTGTAGCTTTCACCACCTCCCCATTACAGGGGCTGAGACAACTTACAAACCGCCAGACCTCAGTTCCCTCATGTAAAATGGGGACAGTACCGGCCTCATAGGCGTGCTGGGAGGATTAAATGGGGTCCTCGTAAATATAAAACAGCTGGATGAGTGGCTACCCAGAGGAAGCACTCCATAAGGCTTGTTAAAGAGTGGGAAGAGCTCAGTGCATCATGGGAGTGGAAAGCACTTAGCACAATGCATGCATGTGGTAATCGTCTAGAAGGTCAGCCATTCCCATCCTTCCAACCCCCTACTGCGAGGGATCTTTTTATTCTTCCCTAAAGAATGAACAGGGGCCCCTGGGTGGCTCAGTCAGTTGAGCATCTGACTTCGGCTCAGGTCAGGATCTCACTCGTGGGTTCGAGCCCCGCATCGGGCTCTGTGCTGACGGCTCAGAGCCTGGAGCCTGCTTCAGATTCTGTCTCTCTCTCTCTCTGCCCCTCCTCTGCTCACTCTCTGTCTGTCTTTCTCAAAATAAAATAAAGACATTTTTAAAAAATGAACACTGTGGCATTATCCAGTGGTTGTCTCTGGACAAAAAGATTCTAGGTGGATATTTAAAATACAGTTTAGGGGCACCTGGGGGGCTCAGTCAAACCTTCAACTCTTGATTTCAGCTCAGATCATGATCTCATGGCTCATGGGTTCGAGTTCGAGCCCCGCATCAGGCTCTGTGTTGACAGCTAGCTCAGAACCTGGAGCCTGTCTTCAAATTCTGTGTCTCCCTCTCTCTCTGACCCTCCCCTGCTCACGCTGTCTCTCTCTCTCTCTCTCTCTCTCTCTCAAAAATAAATAATAAAACATTTAAAAATTAAAACAAACAACAAAAAAGGGAGAGCCCAAATGTCCATCAATGGATGAATGGATAAAGATGTGGTGTATATACATACAATGGAGTATCACTCGGCAATGAAAAAGAATGAGATCTTGACCTTTGCAACCACATGGATGGACCTAGAGGGTATTACACTAAGTAAAATTAGGCAGAGAAAGACAATATCATAGGACTTCACTCATATGAGGAATTTAAGATACACAACATGAACATAAGGGAAGGGAAGCAAAAACAATATAAAAACGGGGAGGCAGACAAAACATAAGAGACTCAAATACAGGGAGCAAACAGGCTGGCCGAGGGGCTGTGGGTGGGGGTGGGCTACATGGGTGATGGGCATCAAGGAGGCCACTGGGTGTTAAACGTGGGGGACAGATCCCTGGATTCTACTCCGAAATCACTGTCGCACTACATGTTAACTAAGTTGGCTGTAAATTTTAAAAAATAAATTAATTTTGAAAGAGAGAGGGAGGTGACTGTTATTGTTCTTGTATTTTCCAATTTTATTTTCAGGGCACTTTTTAACTATTGGAGAAGACACTTTTTAAGACTCTTCCAGAAAGGCGATTCCTCAGGAAGAGAGCCACTTAAAAGCTTTGATCTCAACTTGAGAGAGATCTAGATGCTTGCCTGAGGCAGGAGAGAGGCCCCCGCAGCCTCTGAGAGCTGGGAGAGAGGCAGGGCTGGGGCCGGACAGTAATCCGAGGGACAGGTCCCTGGGGTCCCACGCAGCAGGACACGCTTCCCTCCTCCTGGCCCGGCCCTGCCTTCTCCTGCTCCTACGAATGCTCACCTCTGGATTCTTTCCAGGTCACCCCTGGCTTTCCAAGGGAGGAATAGCCCTTCTCAGTGACTCTAGAGAGAGCCCTCTCTCACCTGTAGGCCCTGAGTACAGGAAGCTTCTGGACTGATACCTGGAACAGAAAGGTCTTTGACAGATAAGCCAACCTTACTGCGTCGGCAGTAAGTGGACAAGGAGTCAAGGGCGGGAGCAGGGCTGGAATGGAGGCAAGGCCTATGGGGACTCAGAATTAATAAAAATGTTTCGGGTAAACTCCAGCTGAGGGAAGAAGTAGTGAAACTCCATGGGTGCCTGGAATCTTCTCTCTGAATGACTTTCGGTGAATGTACTAGGTCCCTAAATCGGTTTCTTGACCTGGACACTGCTGACATTTGGGCTGAACACTCCTGTATCGTGGGGGGGCCTTCCCGTGCATTGTAGGGTGTTCAGCATCAACTCTGGTCTGTCTACACTGCATGGCCGACAGCAGCTCCCCACCCCCAAACCGCACAACCACAGATGTCTTCAGATATTGTGAAATGTCCCGGAGGGCACAATTGTCCCTGGTTGAGACCTACCAGACTAGATCGGGAGGTTGAATAATGTTTAAACCTCGAGTGAGGCTGTGTCTCTAATACTAATCTCATGCTCCCCGGTCCATCACACCCACCCACCCTTTTTTAGTTTTTATTTTTTGGTAAAAGATAAGAACTGTTTAAGAGCTTTTCACAAACAACAGTATCTACATATGATTTGATAATACTATTTGTTTGGTCTGTATGATACTGGTTTTTACCTCCAAAAAGACACTAGCAAGTTTAGGGAAAATTCTACAGAACAAGTCATTCATTCAAGTAATCTTCACTGGGGAGCTACAAGATTTGGGGCACTGGGGATACTGGTAACAGACAGACGTGATCCCTGATGGTTTCTAGAAGTTATCAAAGACTTGAAATGAGTAAGAAAGGTAGAGTGACGGGCATACTCTTCAGGTTACCAATGCCTTTCATGGTCTCTGAGCTATTTCACAACTCTGTTGTGAAACAGCAGTAATACAGCCTAGAAATGCAAATGGATTTTATCCAGAGGAATGCAATTGATTATTGCCCTGTGAATACTGGCTATGTTTTCCATCTATTTGTGAATTTACTTTGACATTCCTGATGGCCTGGGTTTGAGAGGTCTTTGCTTCTCCTTTGAATCGGGTGGACATCTGTGAGAGTCAGGTCTTTGACTCTTGTCCTTTCACATTTGTAGGAGCCATGATTTTCCTCTCTTTAAATATTATAAGAGTAGACAGCCAATCAACCAGCAAACATTTTAAGCGTGCAAAATGCGATATGGATGGGGACGATATGTTTGTTGTGCTGTCATTAATCACCTTTACTTGATAAAGATAAAAAGCTGGCCACCTACAGTCTCTTTCCCCCTTATTTCACTGGCGTGTCCAATCCCAACCCAAAGAGCAGCAAACTTAAATTCTATTCCCGCCGCTTCTTGTACCTTTTCTGGGGTCTTTGCCACATGAGAAAACGAAGACAGAACTAACTCAGGACATTTAAAGAATTGAGTGACAATAATTTTCCCCATCAGGATGGCCTGAAAGCTATCAGAGTAACAGCAAAAGTTAGAAAAACAAAAACAAGGGGCACCTGGGGGGCTCAGTCGGCTGAGCGTCCAACTTGGGCTAAGGGCATGATCTCATTGTGGGTTCGAGCCCCGCGTTGGACTCTGTGCTGACAGCTCGGAGCCTGGAGCCTGCTTCTGATTTTGTGTCTCCCCCTCTTTCTGCCCCTCCCTTACTCACACACTGTCTCTGTCCCTCTCTTTCAAGAATAAACATTAAAAAAAAAATTAAAAACCAAAAAAGGAATAGTTGGAATTGGTTACAGCCAAGCGATACGGACCTAGGGATTGTTTTGTTTTTTTTGGTTTGGGCTTTTCTGTTTGGGGCAAAAAAAATTTGTTTTCGTGTGTGCCACAACATAAATCCCTACACAACAGCCAGATGTGACCAACAGCAATGGCTTCTTTGGAAATATTAGACTGATCACTTTGGAAGCGGCCCAGTTTGTTTGAACAAAAACATGGGCATTGCTAATTATTGTGATCGGTTCACAATGCACAGTGAGTCATTAGTTGGTACACCTGACCCCAATATTTTATGTCAAATAGACCTCGATTTAAAAAATACAAATTAAATACAATCATAATTCATATATGGGGTCATGTCACTCCAAGTTATTTTATGGCAAAATGTACTTTAATTTTCTATCTAAACTTTTTTCCACTTTTTCCTAGAGAATTCACTTTTGAATTTACACTTCAAGATTCTTTCACTTTTAGGTACCTCTGAAAGATTAAATAACTGAACTGCTTGTAACCTCAAAATAGGTGGTCAAGGAAATGTATTGTGCAAAAGGAATAAAATAACAGATTTTTAAAAAAGAGAAATGGGTGAGGCACCTGGGTGGCTCAATCGGTTAAGCATGGGGCTTCGACTCAGGTCATGATCTCACATTCATGGATTCAAGCCCCACTTTGGGCTCTGTGCTGACAGCTCAGAGCCTGGAGTCTGTCTTCAGATTCTGTCTCTCCCCTTGCTCTCTCTCTCTCAAAAATAAATAAAACATTAAATTTTTTAAAAAGAGAAAAATGGGCATTAAAAATTTTTTTTGAGAGAGAGTATGTACAGGGGAGGGGCAGAGAGAAGGAGACACAAAATTCAAAGCAGGCTCTAGGCTCTGAGCTGTCAGCAGAGCTCAACATGGGCCTCAAACCCACAACCTGTGAGATCATGACCTGAGCCGAAGTCGGTCGCTCAACCGACTGAGCCACCCGGGCACCACAGAAATGGGCATTTCTTAAGTGCTTCATGGTTTTGTTTGGAAACCAGAGAACAGAACTGAGAAACTGGTAGGTTCTAGGCTCAAGAAAGCGTAGGCTTTTCTCCACTGGAAAACAGCGCCCCCTTTAGGCTTTCAGGCTTTAGGCTCCTTTAGGAGCCTAAAGAAACTATGGGTGCAAAAACTATGAAATAGAGGAGTGACACCAAGGCAAGAAGAGGGCAAAGGTGTGAACTAGCTGCTGCAGGGCTCGGATCTGAACTCAGTACGAGGTCAGAAACACAGGCTTGGCCAAATATATAGCTTTTGGATGGACCCGGCATGGACGCCCTCAGCACCGAGGAACGGGCCCAGGAGAGCAGTGTTCTGCCATTTTGTAACTTCCAACCACACACATCCAAGTGTCAACGGGAGGGGTAATGTGCACATGGAGGAAATGGGTGAAACGGGGAAAAACTGCAGAAACCCAGTTGCTTATGTGAACCTATTTTGAAGACACAGAACACCTACCTTAAAAATTACCCCTGCCAGGGGTGCCTGGGTGGCTCAGTCGGTTAAGCGCCTGACTTCAGCTCAGGTCATGCCTTCAGTTTGTGAGTTCAAGCCCCACATCAGGCTCTATGCTGACAGCTCAGAGCCTGGAACTTACTTCAGATTGTGTTTCTCCCCCCCAAAAAATATATTCCCCTGCTGGGCAATGTTTTCCCCCTGTACTTTATCTCCATTTTCAAAGGGATAAACCAGGGAATGATGAAATACACCATTGTACACATGCCCCCTTGGTTTGTGAGCTGCGGAAAGGAACATAATATTTCACGATAAAGGAGCTGCATCCCCTGACCCGTGTCGCCTCCTCCCTCAGTCTCAACATACTGAATCAAAAGAGAATCTACCTGATCCAGAGTTGGGACAAATTCCGCCTAAGGATGGTGTCGATTTTCTGAGCCAAACAGGAGAAAAAAGGGTGACTCCCATACTGGGCACTTCCCGCGTCCTACATGAAGTGTTTCTAGGCTCCTGTCTAACCTCACCACCTTCCTCTAAATCAAAGATCCGCAGTGTGCACATGAGGTGTGTGAGGTTCTACAAATTATCTTGCCGTAGGGCACCCAGCCGGTGTGTTGACCGAGGACTTTATTTCCAAAGGACCAGCCAGGTATCTCGTGAACCCATGCCTTCCCCAGACTTGAAATGCACCTGGACCATCCGGGCATTCTACATATGCCAACGCGCGTGAACTTTTCCGTTTGGGCGCGAGCTACCCGCTGCATTTAAACAGGTCAGATTGCTGAGTTGCCTTCGAAACTGAAGAACTGCCTGTAAACGTGCAGACAGCACAACACATGCCTTGATGTTGTGGTTTAGCTCGAGTGTCAGGTGGCTCAACCTGGCGCTCCCAGACAGAACGGGACAGGCCACCGCCTTCGCCTTCTGCACAGCTCTTGGGAAGTTCTGCCTGCCCAAGTCCAAATTCACCTGGAGGGAAGGGCCAGCCCCAACCTTCCCCAGACCCTCTCTACAAACCCAGCTTCCCCAACTAAAGTGACAATTCCTTCCCCAGAACACCTGTCTTTAAACTGAAGGCAGAGGGTCAGGAAGAAACATCGAAGTTTTTCTTTTCTCCACTCCCCCCAACTCTCACTGAGCTGTGATTGCCAGTTTATTCTAAAAGATGTTGAGATTCCCTTAAATCCTCCATCGAGTATGAAAAAAGAGCTTTAGGGGCACCGGAGTGGCCAAGTCAGGTTAAGCAGCCGACTTGGGCTCAGGTCATGATTTCATGGTTCCCCGCATCGGGCTTTGTGCTGACAGCTTGGAGCCTGGAACCTGCTTCAGATTCTGTTTCTCCCTCTCTATCTCAAGAAAAAAAGCAAACATGACCAAAACTATTTAATGGTTTGGGGGAAGCAGGAGTATTGTTTAGCAATGGCTAATTTAACATTTTGGTATTGCTGCGGGTATTTAACAAGGCTTAGCCAGGAATGGCTGTTTACCTCGGAATGAGGTCTGGAATATGGTGGGAGAGGAGGAGATGACTTTTACTAAAGTAAAAATAGCTCTCATACATTTCAGTCTAGACCTAAAATTTCACTGTGGGTTAGTTATCAAGTGGGAGAAAGGGTCAGTATTGATACTTGAGACCAGAACATATAGGTTTAAATACCTCCATTTCAATTATCTGAAGGACCTGGCTAATCTTGCTCTCAGAGTCCAGTGACCATTCCACCCCAGATTCAGAAGGGTCGAGGCCAAAGGACAGACGAACCTTACAGAGGGGGTCCACCTGCAAAGGAAGCTGCCATGCAGGGCGCCTATCAGGTTCAAGGCTGTGGGAAAATAATTGGTTCTTGCCACTGGATTTGCAAAGAGAAACGCATCAAAAGGGAGGGGACCGGGTACCTCCCCAGCAGGACACTAACCTGGTCTTGCCTTTGTGTCTCTCCCCAGTGGGTACTTTTCCCACCACCCTAAGAATCTTCTCTTGGAATAAAGTGCCACCTCCTATGCGATTCTCAGCAGCCTCTTCATTAAAAAATATGGTCTCTCAGTGCAATCACTTGCACCAGGTTGGGAAGGATTTAGATATGGGGTCACCTACAGCACAATAAGCCTCCTGTGGTCACCCGGGAACACAAGCCACAGTTCTCTAGACTGAGCTTACTCTAACACAACGTTTGTGACTGAAGAAAGAGAGTCACCAACAACTAGTTAGGTCCCGCATGGAGATAATTAGATGTACTATCTTTCATTCTAGAATCTGGGGGGTCACGATCGCAAGTGATTGTTAAAATCAGAACCTTCAGGTTTAGAGCAGAAACTAATCAGAGACGTACACACCAGGTGGGGGAAAGAAAAAAAAGCAACCAAAATTTATTCTCCAACAACACAGACAGCATCAGCAGGTAAAACTACGGGGTTTCTCCATAGATTATACATTCACAAGGCATTTGCGTAACAGTGAGAAAGCCTTCCGGTGTGTTCTCTGTAACAATATCCACTTCACAGTGTAAACAGGTACTAGCATTGTGTTCAACTTACAATTTTAGGAGGAAAGGCACAGCGTGGCAAAAAAAAAAAAATTTTTTTTTTGGATCCTCAAGTCAGGTGCAATAACACAGACACTTTTGATAAGAGTCTTGATCTACTTTTCCACATAGAAGGAGACTGCTCCACTCAGAAATTCAGGTCTTTCTCTCTCCTTCCTTGTTAAGCCATTAGAGCAATGTGTCCTGATTCGCTTCATATTACGTATACAAAAAGGGGGAGGGGGAGTTTAAAATGAAGAACAAACGGATCTTCAATGTCCAGTTGCCCCCCCCCCATGTCAACTCAGGCTGAAGACGGCGTCGGAACACTCTAGCGGTCACGGAATAGGAAAATAGAGACTATGGCTACAAGAATAAAAATAAGTGAGGTAGATAAATTAAAGCTCACACCCATAACTTGCCTGTTCCAACTTCGTAGCCTTCATGCAATACTCAAAAACAATCTTCATAATTACTTGGCATTTAAGTTGCACCGAGTACATTGCTGTACAAATCAGTATGTGGACCTATGAGAAACATGTCCTTCCATGAGTTTCTCAAAGGATGGAAACCCAATTCTTCAACAGGGTAGGCACTGGCGAACCAAAGTAAGTCACCTGAGGGTCCCTGCACCGGTGCGCGCCTCTCCTGGGGGTTCAGGAAGGAGGCATTGGAGAGCATGGGGGGAACATTGGCACTCTTGGGTTCCCAC
Organism: Mungos mungo; assembly: GCA_004023785.1. Classification (NCBI taxonomy): domain Eukaryota; kingdom Metazoa; phylum Chordata; class Mammalia; order Carnivora; family Herpestidae; genus Mungos; species Mungos mungo. The sequence continues at coordinate 124,516 of PISW01001201.1, forward strand.
CGAACTGTATTTAAATAAGCAGCAACACGCACGGACTCCCTAAGGACTAAAATCAGTCCATCTGAGGGTATTCTATTGAAGGTTCCAAGGTTGAAGGAAATTTTGGATTTCGCTGACAACCTTGGTTAAAAAAAAAAAAAAAAGTACATTCAGGGGAGGGGGGGGGAAAAGGATGGGCACGGGGTTGGGGTCCCTACACCGATGCCATATCTTGTCCGTGTACCCGCATAGACAGTCACGGGGGGGCGTAGATAGCACCCCCACATTGAGGCTAACAGCCGTCTTTTCCACTGTGGTCCAGGAAGTTCCGACTTGAAACAAGGAAATCTTCTTTGGAAACAGTTACTCTAAGTTGTACAAAGGCTTTATGTATACAGTTTGGCGCAAGTAACAAAGCTACTTTTGCAAGACCCGCTTCTTTCCAAAAAAAAAAAAAAAAAAAATTCTAGTCTGTTTTTTAGTATGCATTTTTTCTTTTTTTCTTTTTTTTCAACTTTTTCTTTTTTGGATTTTTTTCCCGATTTTTCCCCATTTTTTTTTCTGCAAAGCAGCACAACATGATTGTAGGATTTGCCTGAGGTCGTGATCACAACTGTAAACATCGTTTACACATCAGTAAGAAAACAGACAGGAGGGGATGGGTTCTTCTAAAAAGGAAAAAAAAGTCCAGTTCGGGAGGTCACTCTGCCTGCATTTCTCCTTCAACAAGGTGCTCCTGAGCTTAGCTGACGGCGATCTTGTTTTCCTCCAGGAAGTGAGGGAACTGGTGTTTGGGGACGTTCTCGGCGGCGCCCGGTTTTTCCACTTCGGCACTGATGGCGGACTGGGAGCCGTCCATCTTGGAGATCGTGGTGCTGTTGGCAATGGAGCTCGCCCCCAGGGAGACCGGGAGGGAGGGGATGCCGCCACCCTGGATCACGGAGATTTCATTGGTCTTCATGGCCAGACCCCCATTGAGCATGGTGGTGTACTGGGTCCACACGACAGGGTCCACGTTCACCGAAGGGGCCAGGATTTCCTTGGGAAACATCTCGGGGGCTCTCTTCCCATCAGTTCCTAACAGAGCCATGGTGTTCTCGATGGCCAGCTTCCTCCCCCGGCGGGCAGAACTATTGTTGGCTCCGTGGGTCATGTAGTGGACCTACGAGAAGAGCAACAGAGAGGTTTCTGCCAAAACAGGGATTTAACAGCAAGCCAGTGCGTCCGCAGAAGGGTCTGAATATTGAAACCATCCAGAGACCTGTGCACTGGTCTCGGGGTGGGGGAGGGGAGGAACCAGATGATCAGGCAACAATGAGCCCCCATTCCTGCCCAGAGGCAAGTAAAGACAAATGAGGCAGGGACTGTGCTGTGCTCCATTCTGTCCCCCCCCTCCCCCCCCACAGTTCAAGGGTGCACTCACAGAACACCTACTATGTAGCAAGCCCGAGTACTAGGATACTATGTATCATTCTCTCAAGAGCTAGGGTTCAAACTTGTGACTAACAAACCTATGCGGGTAATAAAGTTGTGCAGAATGTAACACATTTACACACATGGACTACAAATAAAATGGGGAAATCTAGAGGTTCCGTCCATGCCAATATCCTCTTTGTGTTATTAGTTACATTACAGTTTTGCGAAATTCTACCACCGGAAAACTAGGCAGAGTGTGGAGGGATCCAAGAATTCTCACTGCAAGGGAGTCGACAGTTCCCTGAATAAAAATCTGAGTAAAACAAAACAAAACAAAACAAAACAAACTTTGGAACAGAACAGCCGCTGCCCTGATGGCGCGGACAAACTGAATACACAGCACGTCGATGACCGTCGTCACTGCTCCAGAGAAAAAGTGTTGATGGGGTGACCACGGAAGGCCATCGCGGGGAACGATGCTGTTTATTCTCGGGTGGCGGACAGGGCGAGACCTCTTCTGATTATGGAAATCCTGCTGACATCGCCTTCTAGAACTGACTTCCCAGTCTGGCTTTTGAGTTTCTAAATCCCTTTCAGCTTCTTTAAAAAGAGTTGGAAGAGGGGCGCCTGGGTAGCTCAGTCATTTAAGCATCAACTCTTGATTTGGGCTCAGGTCATGATCTCACAGTTTGTGGGTTCGAGCCCTACAGCAGGCTCTGTGCTGACAGCTTGGAGCCTGCCTGGAATTCTCTCTCTCCTACTCTCTCTGCTCCTTCCCCATTGTCTCTCTCTCTCAAAACAAACTTAAAAAAAAAAAAAAAAAGAGTTGGAAGAATGTGATGGGCACTAGTTTGTCAGGTACCTCATTTCATCTTTACGGACATCTTGAGAAATTAGTAGTTATCTTGCCAAGTGGGCTCACAAGTGACTTGCTCTTAATCGCTACAAGAAACACTTTAGGAATACAATTCATTTCATCTTCAGGACCCCTCTGAAATTCTCACTACCAGTATTGCCATGCCTGGGAAACTGAGGTACAAGGAGCCATCTGCCCAAAGCCGCTTGTGCAGAGAGAAGAAAGGGAGTGGGGGGGGGGGGGGGGGGAAGAAGCCCCAGACCTGGGCTGACCCCAGGGCCTTTGAAGTAATTTAAGCTTTCTATTTCTAGAAGCCAGTATTAGAGAAGAAGTCACTTCATGCTCCTTACCTACTCATTTTCAGCAACTAAACTAAAAAATTAAAATAATACCTTGGGGAAACCGGGGTGGCTTAGTTAGTTGAGCATCAACTCCAGCTTGGATTGAGATCTCGCAGTTCATGAGTTCGAGCCTCACACTGGGATCCCAGCGGTCAGTGCGGAGCTCACTTCTAAACCTCGTGTCCACCTCCCTCGCCCCTCACCTGCTTGGACTCTTTCTCAAAACAAACTTAAAAAAATGATACACATTCTCCTTGGTCGACTAAGTTTTAACCTTTGTATGAACCACAAAGAATTCAATTAGTCTACTCCCGGGAGAGAGGTAGAGAGGTAGAGACCCAGAGACCCAGAGCCCCCGTCTGCCACAAACCACAGGCAGGGCCAAAGGGGAAACCCCAGGTCCCCAGTTTCGCCCCTTGTTCTTACACAAACCACTTTCAGGCCTTGTGTGTGTGTGTGGGGAGGGGTCTCCTCCCCATCTCCCAGGTAAAATCTTAGCTGGAATCTCCCAATAGGTAGTAGGCTGTTCTCCAGAAAAATCCAGCTGCTCAGTTTTAAAAGCACAGATGATAACCTGGAGCCTTTTTTCTTGGCAACTGCACTGGCACCGTATCCTAGAAATGTTTAACTCCTGGTATTTATTTCAACCTAGCCGACTATGAATACAAAACTTACTGGTGCTCATCAGTCTGGATGTACACATAAATCCCCAAGTGATTTATCAATACAGGACGCCATGTGGCATTTACCATGGTGTAGATTTTACCTATCCACTCAATTGTTGTTGAAAAGAGGCCACGGTCTGCCTCAATACTGCAGGGAAACTACCTAAAAGTGTAATCCCTTCACACTGAGAGACAGGAGCATCCAACAGACCATGTGTCCTATTCCTAGAGAGCTTCGTTTGTAAAATGCATCACTATTCCATGTGCCTCTAAGATCAGAAAAAAAAAAAAAAAAGATTACCAATTCCAGACACTGACTGTAAGAAGTATCCCAATTTCAGTATCCCAATTATGTGATGTGAGGAAACATACTAATGAATTATTTCAAGAGCCAGCTGTGATACTGTGATACTATACAGTATCCCATCTGGTCTTTTGTTTTCTTAATGCTTATTTATTGTTCGAGAGAGACACAGAGTGCAAGCAGGGGAGGGGGCAGACAGAATCCGAAGCAGGCTCCAGGCTCCAGGCTCTGAGCTGTCAGCACAGAGCCTGACGTGGGGCTCGAACCCACAAACCGTGAGCTCATGACCTGAGCCAAAGTCGGATGCTTAACCGACTGAGCCCCCCAGGCGCCCCCATCCCATCTGGTCTTAGTGGAAGAATTCATCACCAATGAGATGCGCCACTCAATACAGAGCCCCGTCCCCGGGCAGAGCCTAAAGAAACTCACCTTCAGGTTGCCCTTGGTGGTAAAAGCTCGCCCACATATGTTACACACGAAGGGCTTCTCCCCGGTGTGAGTCCGCTCGTGAATCTGAAGGGCGCTGGCCGAGGAGAAGTTCTTCCCGCACCGCGTGCAGCCGTGCTGCTTGGCCTGTCGGCGTGGCTGGGCGGCCAACAAAGGCGTCATGCCCGGGGACAAGGTCGAGGGTCCGACAAACGCGCCAGGGACTTCGACTTTGACATAGGCTGGCTGGGCGCGGATAAATGCTGACGGCAGGCTGCTACGACCTAGTATCCAGAGAAAAGAAACCCCAGACCTTTATCATCCCGTACTCATTCCTTCTCAAACCAAAAAAAGAGCTGTGACGACAATCTGCCCAATCGACAGCCTAGAACCGGCTTTCTGGAATCGTGTGCCTCAGAGGCCGTTTCTTCCTCTTTAGCATGTTAACCTGCGCCGGGAATGACAACTCAGATACCTCGGAAAAGTCACCGTTTGGGCATAAAGGGACGGGCAGGCCCACAAACACCGGAAATTCAAGTTCCTGCATAGGAAGTGATCTTTAAGGGGCGCCTGGCTGGCTCAGTCGGTGGAGCATGTGACTCCTGGTCTCGGGGTCGGGAGTCTGAGCCCCATGTTCGGTGTAGAGACTGCTTAAAAGCAAGTATTAATGAGCTCCCCAAGTAACCCTACCATTTATACGTGCACTTATAAATGGGTTAGATTCTTCCTCCCCCTGTCAAGAGTGATTAACCCGTGAGCCTTGTATCAGGGAGCGGGACCTCAGGGTCGAATTATGGCTCATCTTGGTGGCCAAAAAGCCGTGCGCCCACTTCTGCAAACCTCCTCCTACTGGATCATTCCCTGAAGATTACCCGCATGTCTCCCCGGGGCTCAAACACAAAAGTAAAACAAAAACAAAAACAAAAACAAAAACAAAAACAAAAACAAACACAAACACAAACACAAACACAAACACACACAAAAACAACCCCACGAGTGCTGTCCATCCCCAGCTTGCATTAACCACCAGAAAGAAGAAGTGTGAGTGCTAGGACAGAGGGAGTTTATTATTTCCCTCTAGCCAGAAGTACGGAGAGGCTCACCGCCCTACAGAGGGGTGCTGCTTGGCACAGATCACGCTGTCCATTGGCAAAGTTCAACCCAGGTTCCTCTGGGATGACTTGGCGCCCAAAACGGACCTAAGTTAAATCCAAAGCTCTATCACCTTCCATTTCAGCGCGGCTGTTCTCGGCGCTGTCTGCTCTGCCAGCGGCCTCGGGAGATCTGGACTTGATGCTCTCTGCCTGGCTATTGGCTGGGGACGGCACCTGGAAGGACACGGTCTCCAGGACATCTGGGCTTCGGCTCTGGTACTCCTGGTCACCCATCATCGAGGGGGACGAGTCGTTGTTCAGGCTGTCGCTCTCCACCGAACCATTCTCTCTGCTGCTCTGCCGCTGCAGGCCGAGGGGAGCGGGCCCCGCCTTCCCGGGGGCGTCAAGGGAAGCCGACCCGGCGAACCCGAGAGTGGGGGACACGGACTGCACGCCGGACAGAGGCCCGGGGACCTTCAGGGAGCTCCTGGGGGCGTCCTGGGGACCGGCCTCGTCAACATCAATGCTCTCGATCAGGTCATCATGGCAGACGGCCCCTGCGCCACCATTTTCGCTGAGCGCCACCGGCTCGGGGCCCACGAAGTCACAGGGGCTCTCGGGAAGCGGCGTGTTGGGAATCTGGCCGCCCATGTGCATCCGGATGTGCTGCTGCAGCAGGACCGCGTTGGTGAACTTCTTCTGGCAGATGGGGCACGAGTGCTGCGTCTTCACGGCCATGTTGGTTCGGTGGACCCCAAGGTGCGTCTTCAGGTTGCCCTTGGTGGAGAAGGCGCGGCCACAGATCTTGCATTGGAAGGGCCTCTCCCCAGTGTGGGTGCGGTAATGCATCTTGAGCGAGCTCTGGCAGCTCAGGACCCGGTGGCAAATGAGACATTCGTTGGGGTCGGTGGTGGCCTTGTCAATGTTTTCCACCAGCTGCTGCAGTTTCATGGTCTCCGATCCCGGCTCGGGGGTCCCGCTCCCTTGGAAGCCACTAACCCTTGGGGAACTGCGGTTTGGCCCCACCCCAGACAGCAGGGCTCCGTCCTCACTTTCCAGAGAAGGCCCGGGCTGCAGATCGCTGGGCAAGGGGCCGCCCAGGAGGTCCTTGGGGTTAGTCCCCGAAGAGAGATTCTGAGGTAGCCCTACACCAGGGGTCCCTGCCAGGAGGACGGGTTTGCTGTCTAGGGAGAGACTCGACTCATCTATGGGGACAGGGACAGAGAGTGCATAGGGAATGCCATTGCCTGCTGCCATTCTGTCCTGGGACTCGGCAAACAGCTGGGGGTTCGCCTTCACCTGGGGGTGTCGATGAAAGTGCACCTTGAGGTTGCCCTTGGTGGTGAAGCGGTGGCCGCAGACAGAGCACGCGAAGGGCCTCTCTCCGGTATGGGAGCGGAGGTGGATCTGCAAGGAGCTATCAGTCCCAAAGACCTTGCCACAGTACTTACACTTGTGCTTGCAGAGGACGGCCTCGTCTTTGGGTTTGGCCTCCACCGGGGACACGTTCGGTGGCTTCCCCTTCCCTTTCTTGGACGGGTCTAACGCCACGGTGGAGAAAGGGCTCTGGAAGAGCATAGAGCCGGGGGCCTGAGGTAGCAGAGCGCCGGGGAGGCGCGACACCACGTTGGGCAGCGGCCTCGTGCCGTCGGGCTTCAGGGCGAAGGGCGCCAGCCCCGAGGACCCGGCGCCGCTCGCAGCAGGGACATTCGGGTGAGGTAGCTTGGCTTGTTTCAGGGCGTCCAGGGCCAGCCCCTGGCCTCCGGCTTTCTGGCTGAGCAAAGCCACGGCCGCAGACACCTGCTGGGACATGTGGCTGCCCAAGGTCTTGAGGGCGTCGGTTCCGGCCCCGCCGGAGTGCAGGGCGTGGGAGGCCCACAGGTTGACCTGCAGGCGGATCTGCTCGGTCAGCTGGATCTGCTGCAGCTGCTGCTGCTGGAGGCATAGGATCTGCTCAAGGACCCACGGGAGGCTGTTGGCACCGGGCACAGGGCCCGGGGGCGCGTCCGCGCCGCGCTGGTTCACCGCCACCTTGGTGCCCCGCAGCGCCTGCAGGGTCACGTTCGTGCTGGCCACTTTGCCTTTGGGTAAATAGCTGAGATCCTGGGACGCAGGCGGCAGCGCTGTCTCCGCCTTCAGGAACTCCGCGCCCGGCTTCTCCTTCGCGTCCCCCAAGCCCCCGCCGTCCTCCCCGGGGCCGTCCTTACTGCCCGGGCTGCATGGCGGGTGGCCCAGCAGCGCCCCGGAGAAGTCTTCCGAAGGCACTGGCCCCTCGCCGTCATTCATGATGAGGACAGGGGGATTTTTAGTGCAAGATTTCTTATGTTCTAAGAACTCAGAGAAGCTGAAGAACTCAGCACAGCATTTCTCACAGACGTGGGTCTCCTCCCGGCGAGGCCTCTTGCCCGACATCCCAGCCCTGCTGGCTTCGTGGCCATTCCCGGGGTGGTTCATTGGAGCACCTGGGGGAAGAGAGAAGCAGCTAAGAATTCTGCACGAAAAAGGACGTGGGGCTCTGTCTAGGGAAGAGCCACAGCTCACTATGCGGATGCCTCCGTGACCTGTGTGTCCCAAGAGGCCGAAGAGTGGAAAAGGGAACTTGCTAGGGGGTTGAATTGTGTCCCGCTCCCCACCAGGTAAGTCCAAGTCATTATACCCAATACTCGTGCATGTGACCTTTGGAACAAGGTCTTTGCAAATGTAACTGGGGGGAGTCCCCACCCGGATGCCTGGTGTCCTTAAAGAGACAGGAAAGAAGAGATGAACCAGAGAATAAAGCCACCTGAAAGAGTTACGGAGCTACACGCAAGGATTGTGGAAAGCCATCAGAAGGCGGAAAGGAGGCCGAGAACGGTTTCTTCCCGAGTCTTTTGAAGGAACAGACTCCACTGACGGCTCCATTTCAGATGTCTGGCCTCCAGAAAGGTTAGACTCAACTTCCGAGTTTGTTTGTTTTTTTAATGTTTATTTATTTTTCAGAGAGAGAGAAACAGAGTGTGAGCAGGGGAGGGGCAGAGAAAAAGAGGGAGACACAGAATCCACAGCAGGCTCCAGGCTCTGAGCTGTCAGCACAGAGCCTGACGCGGGGCAGGGTTGGAACTCCCGAGCTACAGTCGGACACGTAACCAACTGAGCCACCCGGGGGGCCCTAAATTTCTTTTGCTTTACGCCATCCGATTTGTAGCAATTTGTTATGGCAATCCTCAGAAACTCACACATTATTAAAATAATCCCCTTAGAGCTCTGCGCCCCACATGGCGTCTGCTTGCAAAGGTAAATGAACTTCAAGCAGTGAACACAAATGACACCGGAAACCCGCTCATCTCATGGTCGCGCATCTCCATCCTGGGGCCACCGAAAGCGAAATTGCAGTAAGTCACTCATTCAGTGTAACAAGTGCACCTTCCCACTTTAAAGACGTCAACAATGACGGCAGTGCCAAATTCACTGAAAATACAGAGAACGGCACACTGGGTACATTCAGACAAGAAGGCCACGCAGATGATCCTAGAAATACTTTCACGGGAGACACGGACAGAAGATTTCATGTTCAAGGAAGGGATGACCATAGAAAAAGACTTCAGTGACCTTACAGATAATGAGAGAAGCCCCAGAATGGAAAGAGGGGATGGGAATAAAGGGTCTCACTCCTCTCCCTGAACTTGCAACTTCTACTGCTGTCATGTATCCGAAATTAAATACATAGGACCAGTTCTGGACAGTTACCTTCCTAGAAAGGATGGGTCTGTGGATTTCCTTGTGCGTGTGTGTACGCATGTGGATTTATTTGTAATTAGGTACTATTCCCTTCAGGGCTAGCGATAGCCTACACATTAAAATGCCCATCATGAGGGCACCTGGGTGGCTCACTCGGTAAAGCATCCCACTCCGGCTTGTGATCTCACGATTCGTCAGTTCGAGCCCCACATTGGGCTCTGTGCTGACAGCTCAGAGCCTAGACCCTGCTTCGGATTCTGTGTTTCCCCCTTTCTCTGCCCCTCCCTCGCTCACGCCATCTATATCTTTCAAAAGTAAATAAAAACATTAAAATATAAAATAAATAAAATGCCCATCTTGGGACTGCTTTATCTGGATGCATGGGTCGGGAGAGTAAACTACTTGACTGCTCTCATTTCCTGGCTCTCCAAATCTATGGGCACTCCACCGACAAAGTCATAGAGGCCGTATACCTCAGAGCCAGCAACCTCTAGGTAACAGACCTAAATCACACAACTAACTGCCCAGGTATACAAAGATGGCGGAGTCCCGCTCCAGCAGGTCCAGGGCTCCCTGAAGGACGGACCGTGTTGGAGGAGTGAGCGACCCTCGGCTTCTTTCTGTTCACCAGGCAGGCATCTCCGCTCTGACTGTCTTTCTTATTAAAGTGTATGGAATACAAAACGGGAGTGGCAATCGCCTTAGACAACGATTTCTGATGACAAATTCTTTGGTATGTAAAAATTTCCCAGAACATAGATTGGTGGAAGACTCAGGCATAATCGTTATCAATAGTGATTGATGTAGGTGACTAGATGTTTATCATATGGGGAAGGTAGGGATCTTTAGCATTCAAATACAAGGCCATGTTTTTAGCATAGCAAAGGCAAGAGTTAGGTCTTTGTGAGCAGGGGTCAATAGGCTGTTTTCCAGGGGAAGAAAAACAGGTTTTCTCAGGAAATGTAATATTTGCTCCTATTATCACAAAAGAAGAAACTCTTAATAACAAATTTTTTCATAAGGTACAATTCACATATTTTCAGCATAAGAAGGCAAGTCACTCCTGATATCAGTCAGTCCGGTGCCTTTGGGGGTCGGTGCTCAAGCAGAAATGGAGTGGGGGTTGAGTGGGTGTAGAGACTGGGGGCAATCTGGGAGGCCTTGCAGACCTGCCTTACTTCAGAAATGGCTCCCAGCACAAAGATCCACTTAAGAAGGGAATTTTTTGTTTTACAACAATATTTACAGCGGTCAAAGTAAATTTTGATCCGCCCATAGACCAAAAACTGCATCAACTTCTGTAGGCTCTGATGTGGAGACAGAAGTGAGGGGAAAGAAATCCACTACAGAACAGTATGTAAAATGGGACCGTTTTTGTTGAAAAACTGTTTGAAATGTACAAATGGGTACCTTTCTTGGAAAGGCCAAGAAAGAGACACATTACTTTTAAATAAATTATTTGCCCGGGGGTGGGGGGGGCCCCCGGTTGGTTAACGGTCCAACGTTGGCTCAGGTCATGATCTCATGGTTCATGGGTTCGAGCCCCGCGTCGGGCTCTGTGCTGACAGCTCAGAGCCTGGAGCCTGCTTGGGATTCTGTGTCTCCCTATCTCTCTGACACTCTCCTGCTCATGCGGTTTCTCTCTGCTCTCTGTCTCAATAATAAATAAAACATTAAAAGAAATTATTTGCTTCCTAAAGCAAACAAATTCATTTTGCCTCTCGACTCCTTGGGCGATTACAATGCTCCATAAAACCATGGAGTTCTGACAGGTGGCCCATAGTATGAAGGAGGCGTTCATCTTGGAAAAAAAAAAGTTTATTTCTCTTTTAAGAGTTAGGTAAGGTGGTCTCATCTTTATGAATTTTAGACACGGTAATATGAAGTTTGCAAGGTGTATGTGGGTTGGGGATGGACAACCATAAACAGATCTGACCAGCGTAGGGAAATCAGGTGAGGGCTGATCTAGCATTTGCCTGTAAACAGGTTTGATCCAGTACGTGCATAATCATGACACCCTCATAAGGTAGATATGCCTGCCTTACATCAAGTGATTAATTTACACACGAGTCAAATACCCACTAATGTGCTTGGCTCCATCCTGGCTGGGAAACAGGGAGACTGCCCATGTGGTGGGTATCCAGTGAACAATGGTTTCTCTACCTCTTCTCTAATGGCTCAAATGGTTAGTTAGGCAATGAGGGCTGTGGGAGAACAAGGCTTAGAACAAGGGTCATCTAATGCCTAACCACTAATAGTTCCCACCCCCTACTGTGCGGGAGGCAGGGGAGCTAGTGATCCCACAGTGAAAAAATGAGGCTTATACCCCATACGTATATATATAATTTAATCCTATTAAATACCAGCCCCATCTACACAAGAGGAGAAGAACAAACTAAATACTGTGACTTGCCCAAGGCAACAATTAAAATAGTCATAGATAGCTTTTAAGTACTTACTATGTGCCAGGAGTAATTTTTTTTTTTAGTTAATTTATTTATTTTATGGGACAGAGAGAAAGAGAGCAAGCAAGAGTATAAAAAGGGCAAAGAGAGAGGAGAGAGAATCCCAAGCAGGATCCCTGCTGTCAGTGCACAGCCCAACTTAGGGCTCCATCTCCTGAGTCACCCCAGCACCCCATCTAGGTATAATTCTAAACAATTTCTAGGTTAACAACTCTATGAGGTAGGGGCTATTATATGCAACAGAGGGAAACTGAGGCACAGGAGACATTGATTTGCCCAAGGTAATACATCTGGTAAACCGCTGAGCCAATATTAAAACCTAGGCGCCACCTGGTGCCTACACTTCCTACCATAATGCGTTTCTTCCGTTGAGACCGGGACTCTTGTTTTCTCCCGAAGACCCCCTAGGGAGGACAGGAAGCTTGAGGAAAGCTTGGGACACACGGGGTCATCTTACTGGCACCCCCAGAAGTCACTTTAAAAGTTAGGACACAATGTAGGGGGCGCCTGGGGGCTCAGTGGATTAGGCGTCTGACTTCGGCTCAGGTCATGATCTCACAGTTTGAGACCCATGTCGGGCTCTATGCTGACAGCCTGGAGCCTGGAGCCTGCTTCAGATTCTGTGTCTCCCTCCCTCCCCCTCTCGAGCTCGCACTGTCTCTCTCAAAAATAAACATTAAAAATTTTTAAGCAAACAAACGTTTATTTCTAAACAAACAAGTAAAAATAAAGTTAGGACACACTAGACCCTTTCTATGTCTAGGTGGAGCCCAACAGGTAAGTACTTCCTACATTTCAAGAATCAAGTTGGGGCGCCTGGGTGGCTCAGTTGGTTAAGCCTCCGACTTCAGCTCAGGTCAGATCTCACGTTCATGGGTTCGAGCCCCGAGTCAGGCTCTGTGCTAACAGCTAGCTCAGAGCCTGGAGCCTGCTTCCGGTTCTGTGTCTCCTTCTCTCTCTGCCCCTCCCCCTCTCATGCTCTGTCTCTCTCTGTATCAAAAATAAATAAAACATTAAAAAAAAAAAAAGAATCAAGTTAAAAATATTTGTAGGGCACCTGGGTGGCTCAGTCAGTTGATCATCTGACTTTGGCCCAGGTGAGTTCAAGCCCCACGTCAGGCTTTGCTTGACAGCTCAGAGCCTGGAGTCTGCTTGGGAGTCTGTCTCCCTCTCTGCCCTTCCCCACTTGTGCTCTGTCTCTGTCTCTCAAAAATAAATACATGTAAAACAAAATTTAAAAAAATATTTGTAAGCACACACACATCAATTCCTAGAACACAGACTCTATCTTCACACTTTCCCAGCAACACTCTTTCTGTTAAAGCAATCCTGGCAATTATGTGTCAAGGACTTGATAAAGTAGAACTTTATAAAAAGCTGCTCTCTGGGGGGAAAACATGTAGTGCCTTCCAGAGAACTCTGGGTTACATCATGTGAGCAGAGATCTCCTCCTGCCCTGGTGAGGAATCTACCTTGTGTAATACAAGAATACATTTTTCATCTTAACAAACACAAAAACAAAAACAGACGTACTCTGGTCAAGCAGTAAGGTTCTAGTTAAATAAACCAGGGCACAGAATAAAAAGAAGGGGAGAGGACCACTTCGTCACCTACAAAACTAAAAGCAGATCTGGGGGCGCCTGGGTGGCTCAGTAGGTTAAGCGTCCGACTTCTGCTCAGGTCATGCATGATCTCAAAGTTCGTGGGTTCGAGCCCCAACGTCAGGCTCTGTGCTGACAGCTCAGAGCCTGGAGCGTGCTTCGGATTCTGGGGCTCCCTCTCTCTCAAAAATCAATAAACATTAAAAACATTTTTTTCTTCATCAACATGTTCCTACCCTTGGACCCCACAGTTCTAACTTCTGGAAATTCCCAGGAAAGCCCCTGCAAGAATGCCCATTCCGCTTTGCAGAAGCAAAGGAGCCCACCTTCCACAAACAACAGAACACAGGCTCATGCATCTTATCTGCATCTCTGCAGCCACAACCAAGGTCTTCATCCCCAATTTGCAGATATGGAAACTGAAGCCAGAGCAGAAATAATGAGGCGGCTCAGAGTCACCAACTCCTAATCAGAAGATCAGGGACTGGATTCTTAAGTCCTATTTAGAAGGGCTTTAAACTGCATGCTGTCGTTTATTTCTAGAACAGAGTTCCTCAAACTTTCATTTCATCCTTCCATGAAGGGTTTTAACGCTTCTTTCCTAATCACCAGCTCCCGCGTTCATTAAATTTTAAAACACACAAATATATGTGTTTATGCACTATGGTCCTTCGGGAGGCCACAAGCCACTGTAACCTCATTTTCTGCCCCCCCCTCAAATGCTCACCCCCCTCCCTTGGGGACAATATTCCCTTCCTGAAAACCGGTTCTAAGCCAGCATTCTTAAACCTGGAGTCCATGAAATCAGGTAAGGGAGAAAAAACTGAGGGCTTTATTTTCACTAATCTGAACTAAAATTTAACATCTCTTTCCATGATAAATGTAGAAACCATAGTGTTATTTGCAGAACCTGTAACTTCGTCATCAACAGAAAGCAGATATTTTTTCCTATGACTGAACGCTGCTGCGGGACTGGAAATTCTGGTAGTTACCTGACCAGCTGTGCTGATCTTCCTGAATGTGTTCATAAAGAAACACACGTTACGAGATCACGAGTGTTTTTTGCAAAGTCTATTTCAAGGTAGTACATTTCCTTGGTATTTCGAGGCCTTTTATTTTTTGGCACTGAAACACATTCTGCTGGGAAGGGGTCTATGGCACAAAAAAGGTTAAGCTCCCACCGTGGAAGGATCCAACAGTTTCCAAGAGTGATTTACAGCCTGAATGCCAGCTTGCCTTCACTGTATACACAGGCTGGCCTCTTCTGCAGCCTCAATGCAATACCAGCCACATCCCGCTTGGGTCTTAAAACAGCAGCTCTGAATGCACGTGCAGTAAAAAGTCCTACATACACTCAGACCACCACCGGCAAATACCGGACCCGTATTTGCGGCAAGTAAGAGGGCTCTGGTTATGAACAATTGGTGGGTAGGCTCACGTTAACCCTTCCCAAAGGGAAAAAGCAAAGTTCAGAGAGATTACCCGGCAACTAGCTCTTCCATCTCTCCACCCCACCCCCACTCCCGAATTTTAGGAATGTTATCTCTCAGCATCTAGTTATCCAATAAGTTGGAAGAATGCAGTAAACCCAGCAGGGGTCTTAGATTCAATCACTGCCAAATGGATAGAAAATACTCTTACTATTGTATAGAAGAAAAGCTCATCTACTAGAAGCCAATAGCATCTGGAGACGTGAAAACGCTTCAAAAATAAAACCTGTATAATCTTGAGCAAAGCATTATGATTTAGGCTTATCTTTTGCCCCCATTCCTATATTAAAAGAACCACAATGAGTAGATTATCTAAAGTATACACTATCTTCGACCCTCCCCCACCCGAGGCATAATTGCTTACCAAAAAACAAAAGGAAATGGAGATGTCCTTTGAACCAGTTGAAAGAAAGTGCCCATTTAACAGTTTAATTTTACATCTCAATTCAGCAATCCAGAGAAACACTTAAATCACGCGGCTTAAATTCAATTCACGGTTGGCAAATTAGAGCTATAATTAAGTTCTACTTAATTAAGAGCTAAAAACTTGTTCCAAACAGTCTTGGATCAAAATTCAGGGGCTCTGCTGAGAAGGAAAAAACAGTCCAAGAATCAAAGAAAGCTATAATCGCTGGTGAAGCGTCCGAGTTCTGCTATTTACATGAAGAGAGAGATCCCATTTTCCCTCAACTGGGGCTCATCTTTTAAGCAAACTTGTAAACTCCATGCAGGCAGGGGGTTTTATCATCCCCCTCCCCAGAGCCCTTTTAGAACAAAGACTGACATAGACATGAAATTCACTGAAGAAAAAAAAAAAAGGATGGTGGTGACTAGAGATGGAGATGCAGAGCTTGTCTGGATTTAGAGTCTTTTTAAAACAGTTTGGATGCTTTCTATAAAGAATCAAAAGTACAACAGGTTAAGGGCTGATGAAAAATGGAACTTGTTGAACTCTTCCCATCATTTTTCCAGGTCATCAAGGCCCAGAACATGAGATGCAAACGCTGCTTTATTTTGAACTCTCATCCCAAGGACCCCTGAGTCTGAACTCCAAGAAGGCACATCTCAAGCATTAAACCAGCTAGCCACTCATCATGGCTTCCCCATCAAAGGAACGGATAGAAAAATCCCATCCCATAACCAGTCCTCGTCAGACCACGATAAACAGCCTCTTGGATTCAGAGCATGGCTAAAACCAACCATGAGAAAGCCATTTCAACTGGGAGCTACCATTTCCTCAAAACGTAAAAATGAGGATTAAAGCTAAGGTCCTTGAGGCCTCCAGCCTGGTAGGCTGCAGTGAAACCTGCAGATCATCTCAAATTAGTTCATACTCATCTTGACACAATAAGTAAATAAAATGGAAAACATGGCTATTTTGAACAAAACTAATTGCCCGTCACATTCCCAGCACACAGTTGGGTCTCTGTAGTTGAAATTATCTGAGCAAGACTCTTTACCTCCACTGTGTAGAGGGAAAAAAATCGAAAAGCTCAGAAAAATGGAGCAGGGCACACAGCTGAAAGCCATACCTGATAGGAATGCACATCTTTAAAACCCTACCAAGGAAACTAACGTCATCGAAAGAGAGGAAGTGTTAGCTCCATCTCCAGCCTCCCAAGATGGCTCCTCGACTCCCCACCCATGAGGAAGCCAGCAGAGGCTTAAAGGACTGCGCACCGACTTGTGCAATCTACTTTTTAACGGAACAAAAGGGGCTGCGGGCAAGTTGCAGCCCCTTTCTCTATGGGAAACTCAGAAGGAAACGCAGAAAGTTGGCCTGCAACACGCAAGCTACTATCGCAATTAAAATAGAACTTCCAAGTGCCCCCTTCTCCGATTCATTACAGCCAGGGGAGGCTGTTTCAGTTTAGAAACTGGGGCTGGGCCCTTGTTTGAAACTTGGGGATCTTAATCGTAGATAGTTGTAATCCAGTTTAGCACAAAGGGCATCTGAAATTCTTTTGAGAAAATGCTAATTTTCCCGTAGGTAGTGGGAGTCCCTTGCCCACCTGCAGATTTTTTAACCTAATTGATCGCCAAACTCCATTTTCCTCCCTCTAGAACTGCATTCTTTACAAGGGGATCTCACATTGGTTTTGCAAAATAGGACCGGACCAGTCTGGTTTTTTTTTTTTTCTAATGATACATATCTAGGTCTCTACTTATACATACAGATCTGTCTATACAGATACGTGTATCCCTCCAGAGGTACATGTATATAATATATAGATAGGGACATACATACAGGCTGCTCAAATGCAAAATGCAGCAGCTAAAAAGACCTGTTTGGGGGAAACCGCCTTCTGTCCCATGCTGGCAACTGGGGGAGACTCTGCAAACACATTCTAGGATCGAGGAATTCTTTTCAAGAATTCCAAAGACTTGGCAAAGAATACCAGGTACAGACAGGAATCGCGCTAGCAACTGGCCGAAGTCCCATCCTTGGGCCCAGCCCAGGGCTCTCCATCTCCAGCCCCCAACCCATCCCACCCGTCAGGTGCGAGCCGGTACCTGCGCGGGGACCCGCCTCTCAGCAAAGCGTGCTGCTCCAAGCTGGGCCTCCAGGGGGCGCCCGCGCGCAACCCGGCGGTCCGCTCCAACCCAGCGATCAATAGTGAGCCCACCCCCTCCCAAATCGTGGAGGTAGCGCACAGCCAGGCCGGAGACCCTAAGCCTAGCTCGGGTAAACTGACTGCAAACTTCAACCAGCGTTAATTTAAGAAGCTACCCAGTCACAAGCTCCCCCCCAAAGGTGCCAAACAACTCAAAAAGCACCACTTGCCGGCGCCCACCAAAAATGAAGGGGGTAGGAAAACCGGGAGGTCAGAGCAGAACCAGGGGAGGGGTCAGAGCCTGGAGCTCGCCCCTCCTCTTGAGAGGAAGCGGGCAGGCGGAGGGTTAACCCTTTTGTTCCAGGTGGGCCAAGCGGCGAGCCTCTCCATGATCCCCCCCCCACAATCTCCCCCCCCCCACCCGAGGCACAAAGAGAGTCCATCCTCCAGGGACCTCGGGTGCGCGCAGCCCTGACCATCAGACGCCCCGAAACCGCACAGCCTCCCCTGGTGAAGCTGAGATCTTTAATTTGCCCTGGAAAAATGTTACTTGCGGTGGGGGGGGGGGGCGAGAGGGATTTACATTAACCTCTTACAAACTTGGAAAACGTTATTACATTCCCTTCCTGAAAAAAAAGGGAAGGTAGCCACAAAGTAGCGACAGCCTTCCATCGGAGCCGTGGCTCGGACCGTCTGGGACTGCAGTGCACACCCCCATCAGCTGCCGAGAAATTGGAAAGCAGGCGGGGAGAAGGGAAGCGACCCACAAGGCCCGAGAGGAGGGTTACAACGCCCCCTCCCCCCACGCGTACGCCAAAAACTTATCAGGCGACAATTTGGCGGGCCGGGACGGAGGGGGGATAGTGGGAAATCGACTCGCTCCTCCAGCCTCCTCGGTTAAGTGCCTCGGAGGAGGGGAGTTTGCCCGGCCGCTCCCGGCAGGGCGGGGGTCCCGAACGCCTGGCGACCCCGGAGACGCTCGCCACGGAGGCGTGGGGCGGGTCAGCCCGGGAGCTCGCCCCGGCCCGACCTCTCCCCTCTGGCCCCCGGGGTGCGCTCCCGGAAAGCCGGGCGCCCCAGAAAAGCCCCGCAAAACGCCAGGCGGGTGCGCCCCAGAGGGGCGGCCGCGCGCCCGCGACCCCGGCCCCTGGGGGCCTGCACCCCGCCCGCCCGCCGCGGTTATTTTTAGGAAGTCGGAAATCAAAGATGGCTGGAGGTCAGGCCCCGAAAGGTTAGGGCGAAGATCGGGAGGCGGCAAAGCCCAGGGAGAAAAAGCCAAAACCCTGAATGAATTTTGAGAAGGGGCAATACTGTGCCCTTCTACCCCACCTCCTCGGGCTCCCCGATCCCCTCCCCAGAGCGGGTGGCCCGCACCCCAGCTCCCGGCGGTGGGGAGAGGTCGCGCACCCTCCCCCCGCTTGGCCCGCGAGGGGCGCGTGCAACAGATCGCCCTCGCCCCCCGGGGGGGGTGTCTTCCAGGGGTGCGCCCCTTGCCCAGCCTCCTAGAAAAGCCCCCAAGGGGTGAAGGAAAAGGTGGGGACTCTCGGGGTCTTTCTTTTAAAAGCGGCGCCAGGGAGAGGGAGGGAACCTAAGTTACAAGTGGGGGGGAGGTTACTAGCGAGGGGAGTGGAACCAATTAAGAGAGGGGCCAGGAACCAGAAGGGAACCTTTCAGGAGTAAGAGGGCCCGAGCGGGTGGGGGGCCAACCTTACAGCCAGAGGAGCGAGACCTGGGGGTGAAACTTACACGGGAGGGAAGCGGCAAAAGTGTAAAATTAACAAGGGCGGTGGGCGGGGGGGGGGGTGAGGGTGACTCCGGTCCCCAGGACTGAGCCCCCGGGTCTCGGTCCCAGGATCTGCGCTGGAAGCCGCGGGCCGCCTCCTCCCCCAAGCTCGCGCCTCGGAGGGCGCCCCCCGCGCGCGCCCCGCCGCACTCACCCGGCGCCCCCGCCGCTGGGGCCGCGTCTGCGAACTCGGCGGCCGGCTGCTGCGGCTGCTGCTCGCCCTGGTCCTCCTCCGAGTTGATGTGCTGGGGTTTCGCCTGCTTGCGCCTCGACATGGTGCGAGCATCGGGCCGCCAGGAGAGCCGCGGTTCCTTGCCCACTCCGCCACAAATTCCTGGAGTTGGGAAATTTACCGCGCTGCGGCCAGAACGCGCATGTCCCAGTAATTATTATTATCAATAATGCATTGCGATTTATCATGAGCCCTGACAGCTGATTGGCCTGGGTCCAAGACCTCAGAGATCATTTAAATAAGCCCTCATTGATCAGGGAGGGGCGAGGCATTCTGGGTTTTGTAGTCCGGCCCTGCAGGCGACAAAGGCGTGTTCCTCGGGGGAGCGCAACTAATTAGCATCCGGGCTTAGCCTGGCTGGCTCGTGCGCGGAATCCGAGGGGGACCCATCCTCGCTCCAGCTATCTGAGTCCTTGGGGACAAGAATAAAAATAATCGTGTGCTTGTGGAAAACTAGGAGCCCCCGTCAAAGTTTCGGAACGAGCGTGTTTGGTAGTGTGTTCCAAAAATTACTTTTCTAAGGTTGGTCTCCGCGCCAGCCGAGGTTGGAAGGTCTTTTCAGTGGAATAGTTTGGCTCCATGTTTACATTTACCGAAAAAAAGTTACAAACAAAAAACTGAGATATGAACTGTGTCACCTTCCATCTTAATTTTGATTGAAGTGCTTAAGTTGAATTTCGAGATGCCGAAAGAATAGTGAAAATGGTGTTTTATTCTACCTTACCAATCCGTCTCGCTCTTAAAGACGCATCGGACTTTCCAGAATTTCAGATGACCACCAAGACTTATTTCCTTTAAATACTAAATAATAGCCCCCAGGATTCACAGCCACAAGGATTTGTTTTTTGTTGCAGTGCGACCTTGATTTTTGGTTTGGGGGTTTATTTTTACTCCCAAACGGCTAGATACTAAATACAGAAAAGGCAGATTAAAGGCGAGTATAGTCAGAGATAATAATCAAAACAGCGAGCAATTGCAATTGCATTTCTTCCCCCACAAGCCGTAAATGTCGGGTAACATCATATTTTATTACGGAGACAATGCTCTTAACATCTCCCATGGAATAGCAATGAGTCCAGTCAGAGTCGGGAACTTAATCATTATTGAAATTTTTTGCTTCGCTTCATTATGGAAAAGCGGTACACTTCAAAGCGACGGTCTCACCCTGACATGAGGATGCCTGGCATTTTCTAAAACTGAGTGTGCAGATTACATGCATCTATATCGATAAGGAAAATATGTATTCAATTCCACTACCTTGCGCAACATAAATGCTCAATAAATGTTGAGTAAAGACGAAATTTGCAGCCGTCTGAGTCTTTGGTGTTTCTATATGATGCCTCTGGGCCCGTGTCTTTATTTGGCATTTGCTTCATTGTAAGAGACTGTGCAACTGTAACCATCCACATTTGTGCCTTACATTTTCTCGATTAGTCATCTATCAAGTTCCCAGCTTGTTCCAGTTTCTTGTAAGCTCATCAGAAATGCAAGCAAACTAGAATGCTGGGCTCATAAATACATTCACCTGGGTGTTTGGACATCCCAAGGCGGAAAATAAATCAGTTTGATCATCTTTTTGATATTCGTGGCCATCAATAAAAACCAACTGAAGGAAGGTTCACCTCCAGTTTTTGAATCTCTGTTTGAAAATGTTTTGCATTGTTTTATGGAAGTTCCCTAAAGCTAAAAAGATAGAATTACAGCCAATGGCCAAAGTTGTGAAGGTAAGAATTTGGTTTAATAATACACAGAAGCCGTTTAGAATTCTCATACTGAGTAAAAAGGCCAATTAGCACCTGCCTTCATGACTAATTTACTTCTATTCCCAACACCTTTTCTGTTTAACATAGTGTAGTGGGAGATGTAATTGACAAATCTAAATGGATGTACAAAAGAGGTTTATTTACAGCCCAAGACATGTTAGTAGTTCAAGGAAAACTTCGTTAACGACTCGGTTGCTTATATTTATTTCTTTTAGTCGTTGATAGTTTCATCATTTCTACTTAGAACAAGGTGGTAAAACTGTGCCTCTCGTGTCTCCAAGTGATGATAATAATAATTATTGTTTGAGCCCCTGCCAATGCCGGGAACTCACTAAATGCACACCCCCTCGCTTTATCTTCCCAGGGAGGTCAGCTTGGCTTTGTCCATCTGGAAAATGAGGAAACTGAGGCTCAGAGATGTGAGGTGACTTAATTAGGAAGTGTCTGAGCTGGGGGGTCGATCCCTAACCCCAGCCCCAAAATTCTTCTTAACATATCCCCAAACCTGTCATGCAGCTGAAGCCGAATATCGACAGGATGACTGAACAAGGGAAAATTGTGGTGAAAGAAAACATGTTAAATGAAGCGTGTCCCGGAAAATCCCAGGGTCTGTAGAAGTAAATCCCACAGGTAAAATCCAGGAGAGATTTTCCTGAAGCGGAAACCTTCCGTGAACACAGAGTCAAGAAAAGAAAGAGGCAGCACAGGGTCTGAATCTGCCTCCAACAAGGAGCCGCATCTAAGAGCCAGGAGCAGGAGGGGAAGCCGATAGAGGCGGGCAGGGGTGAACGCACAGGGCAGGGCGATAGGCAACTCCCTAATCAAAGGTAATTTTTCTATCACTTAATACTCCTTAAACAACCAAAAGACCTGACTGGGACCAGAGTTGGTGAGGGGAGGGTTGGGATCGAGCCCCGAGTTGGGTGTGCTGAGTGTGGAGCCTGCTTAAGACTTTCTCTCTCCCTCTCTCCCTCCTCCCCCCACCCCCTTCCCCGCTCCTCTCTTCGACTCATGCTCTCTCTCTCTCTCTCAAAATAAAATAAATCTTAAAAAAAAAAAAAAGATTAAAGCAGGGGATGATATTAAGCTATTAAGCGCTTTTTAAAAAATTTTCTTTAATGTTTTATTTATTTTTGAGAGAGAGAGAGACAGCGCGCGAGCAGGGGAGGGTCAGAGAGAGAGGGAGACACAGAATCTGAAGACAGGCTGCAGGCTCTGAGCTGTCAGCACAGAGCCCGGGGCTCCAGCCCGCCCTAAGCCTAAGTCTGAGCCACTCAGGCGCCCCATTAAGCTTTTGTTAGGTGCCTGGGTTTATAGAATCCAGTTATTCTCACTGTTTGTCCCAGGCAGAAATTGTTGGGAATTTTTTTTAATGCTTATTTATTTATTGAATGAGAGACCATGCAGGGGTGGGGGTGGAGGCTGGGGACCGAAACAGAGGGAGAGACTCCCAAGCAGAATCCTCGCCATCCGTGTAGAATCTGACGTGGGGCTCGATCCCACGAACCCAACTGTGAGATCATGACCTGAACCGAAATCAAGTGTCGGACGCTTCACCACCCAGGTTTCCCAGGACATTCATTTCTTGTTCTATCTTTCGGGCAAAAACTCTAGGAAAGCTGAGGCTTTACTGTCAAAGAGAATATTTGGAACACACCATCCTGTGGCACCCTCATGAAAATCCTTTTTTATTCCCGTTTCAAGAGGGGAAAACAAGCCCAGAGCTCCTGTCAGCGCCTTGTGGGTACTGACAATTGCAAGCCGAATGCATGAATTCTCTGAGTTTCCCGTTAAAGGGTCTCGGTCCCCGTTGCACTCGGAACATCGACTCTGTTCTGCAAAACTCCGGCGTCTGCCGCACGCGGCCCCTTCCCACTAAGCTGCCAGACTTGGTTCACCGACCATGCACCTTTCCTCATCCAAAGCGGGTCTCTGCTATTTATCTTCTAATTCTTTCCTTTTACAGCATGGTTCAAAATGTATGATCATAGATTTCATGGTTTACCTATCTGTTGCTTGTTTTTCACAGGGCGAGATGCATTCCGGCAGACCCCTTCACCACCGAGGCCCCAGCCCTGAGCCAAGGCAACGAAACACAGAAGTCACAACAAACAGTAACGAATGAATCCATCAACGGGACAGGACGTCGCAAGCCTGAATATGAAAAGAAAGTGTTAAAAGGCAACTACCGCTGGTGAGAATGTGAATGAGTACAGCTACCGTGTAAAACAGGACGGTGGGTCCTCGAAACAATGAAACGTAGAATTACCCTGTGACGTAGCACTTCCATTTGTGGGTAGTTCCCCAAAGAACCAAAAACCAGGGACATGAAGAGATCGCTGTACCCCTATGTTTATAACAGCATTCTTCACAATAGCTAAAAGGTGGCATCCACCCAGGGCTTCTCAAGAGATGGAGGGATAGGGGCACCTGGGGGGCTCAGTCGGTTAAGCGTCCGGCTTCGGCTCAGGTCATGATCTCACGATTTGTGGGTTCGAGCCCTGCGTCGGGCTCTGTGCTGACAGCGAGCTCAGAGCCTGGAGCCTGCTTCAGATTCTGTGTCTCCCTCTCTCTCTGACCCTCCTCTATTCCCACTGTCTCTCTCTGTCTCTCAAAAATAAATAAAGGACATAAAAAAAATTTATTTAAGAGAGGGAGGGATAAATCAAACGTGGTGTGCACATACAAAGAAATACTATCCAGCCTTAAAAATGGAAGAGATTCTGACACCGGCTACAGCATGGATGAACCTTGGGGACATTATGCTAAAGAAAATAAGCTCGTCACAAAAAGACAAATACCGGTTGATTGCACTTCAGGAGGTACTTGGGGGAGGGCGGGGACTTGTTTAATGGGTATTTGGTTTCAGTTTTGCAAGATGGAAAGAGATTTAGAGATTGTACAGTAATTCGAATGTTCTTAATGCCGCTGAATACCACACCCGATGGTAAACTTTCACCATCTTAACCGTCCTTAGGTGAAGGATATTTTATTTTATTTTATCACAAGTGGGGAAAAAAAGGCAACTGCAAACGGATGGCTGCCCAATTGTAGTAATTTATTAAAAAGAATCAAACTGTATACTTACAATGGGTGAATTTTATGATCTGAAAAGCATACCTAAATGAAGCTGTTTTTCAGAACGCAATTGGAGGGGTGCCTGGTGGCTCAGTTGGTTAAGCGTCTGACTTCAGCTCAGGTCATGATTTCACGATTTGTGGGTTCAAGCCCCATGTCGGGCTCTGGGCTGACCGCTCAGAGCCTGGAGCCTGTCTTCAGATTTTGTGTCTCCCTCTCTCTCTGACCCTCCCTTGCTCAAGCTGTCTCTCTCTCTCTCAAAAATAAATAAAACATTAATAAAATTTTTTAAAAAGAAGGCAATTAGATATTTGGTTATCCCTATAATTGAAAGGCCCATAAATATGGCAGTGGTTTTTTCCTACGTGGGATTCCCAGCATCACAGGCTTGAAAAGGCTGAAGTGGGAAGGCTGGCATGTCCATAAATCATGCTCTGCCACCACTGGAGTGTGCCCCTTTGGGTCTCTGATTATTCGTGCCAGGAAGTGGCCACGGACCGGCATGGTGACCACAGCTGCTGCAATGTGGGAAATGTAAGGTTCGGATTCTGGAAGTAGAAAGAGTGGCCTTTTTCTCCACATGGATCAGCCTCTTGGAGGCTATGGACTCTCATCGATTTGCTATCTGCCTGCCTCATGGAAGACTTTATTTCTGGAAGGAACTCTTCAAATTCTAGAGATTTAGAAGTTGAGCTAAAATCGCGTAAGAAATCATGCTTGTGATTCACCGGGAGTGCTTTATTATGGGGCCGAATGTCCACTTTTCTGCGTGTCCTGGCCCGGAGCCCCTCCGTTGGGATGATTTATGGTTGCAAAGTCTGGCTAATTGCAATAATCGCCACTTAACTAATGAGATGCCTCCTCCCTCGTTTTGATATCTCTCTGCTTGTTGCCATTTTATCAATCCCAAATTGGTATCGAACAATTTCCTGCTGTAATTAGTCTTCCTAGTTGCTGCTAATATATGGGAACCTACAAGCATAGACTCAAAAAGAAAAAAAACAGTACGAATACCCCAGAGAGTTCGCTAAAGCAGGAACGAAATGCCAACAAGGAGACTTGCTCCTGCAGGTTCTTCTGCTGAAGGGTTAGATGGACAAAAAACGAAAAAATCGATGTGACGGGCACTTATGTGCCTCGGCCCCTTGACTCGCTCACGCCAGCCCAGGCATGCCGATCTTGAGGTCAATCACAAGCCCTCACGTGCTGTAGAGAATGTTGATTCTCTGAGTCCACAGCAGCGTCCTGGGGGGGAAGGGTGGGGGGAGGTTGATTTTTCTCTGTCCCCAACCAGGGGACGTTTGGCCACATCTGGAGCCGGTTTCGGTTGTACAACCCAAGAGTGCTACCTAGACCGTAGAGGCCAGGGATCCTGCCGACAGCCGCCAGTGCCCAGGACGCCCCATCTTCCCCCAACAAGAAATGATCTGATCCCAAATGTCAATAGTGTCAGAGTTAAAAAACCAGGTCTATAGGGCAGTATGATTTCAAGACCATGTTAGCATCCACCTACTCGTTTTTTTTTTTTAATAGCAAAACATTTTCTAATAAAATTTAAAATACTAAATCACAATTAAATCCTTGGATCTTTTCCAGGGGAGCCTTCTCAACCTCCCCCAACGAAATCAAACCCCTGCATTCTTGCCTTTTCCCTCAAAGATTGCTCAATCGCAGTCTTATATTCACTTGTGGGATGATTCGAGTAATTTATCTGCTTCCTCTGCAGATCAGAAAACGATAACATTCTAGTGAATTTTCTTCTAATCTTTCCTCCATGAATATCATTCCTGTAACGCAATGGAGATCAATTTGAAAATACAGCCTGGAGTCCTGTTTATTTCACGGAACCAGGATGTCACAAGCCTTCGCCGCCGCATTAAAAATCAGACACACGGCAAGTGTGTTTTATACTGTAATTTTTCACTCTCTGAACGAACTCTTAATTTGCTTAAGCAGCCCCTGCTATGACGTTCGAGTTGTCTGTGTTTATTACAGATAATATTTCAGCGATCCGCCTGTTCATACGGCTCTGTTAAATTTTGGATTTCTTTCCATAAGGCCTGGTTTCCTGAGTTTTTCTGAAATGAATGTTGGTGTTTCACAAATTCACAACCCCTCAAGAGCTTTTTCCAAATACTATCTGCCTCCCTTTGCTCTTATGCAAGACAGGAGCCTTGGTGACATGAGTGATCAAGCTAAATGCCTAAGCCCATAAACACGCTTATCAGGACGCTCACATATTTCGTAACTGGACAGGAGAAATATATAGATTTTCAAAAGCAAGTTGAAGGTTCAATTGATTGAACAATTTTTCAGCTAAAAATGCTGTTCCATTTCATCTCCGTTTTTCTTTTTTAGCAGCTCTGATTCATTCTTTACTTAAAACGATTCTGTATTGGCACCCGCAACCTTTTCTAAAGGTTTCTCCTGCTTTTTTCCCCCACCAGACCCAAACACTGCCTTCCCCTCCCCAAAAGTGCTTATTCTGAACTCTGTCTTTAAAAAAAAAATCACTGAGAAAGCACTTCTGTAAATTTGCTACAAGTGTTCTTTATTATAACAAACCTTTAGAGAGCTAACAGCCCAGCACGCAGGAAAGTTTACTGTCATAAATATCTCCCCGTCTTTGCAATATAAATTATAATTGAAAATAAACTTGTCAGGGAACTCTCCCCAACACACAAAAAGTGAGACAGTTGGAGGGAGGCAATTAAGAATGTTAATTGGCACAGACAGAAAAGCAAAGGACGGTCATTGTTAAGATAACCGGTCTATAAACACCTAAATGGATTTTGGGAAGGGGGAAGAAAGGATCATCTTTTGACCATGAAAGGGAATATAAAATGTTCTTTTCTTTGTTTTAATGCGTGGAGAGATTTTAACCTCTTTTTTTTTTTCAGCCCAGACTCCGAGATAAACAAACTGGCTTGGTCCCATCCCGGCTGGGTTACCAAAGACCTGGAGATCCCACAGTGGAGGCGAGAGGGGGGCACCCAGAGCAGAAGGAAGCAAATGCTAACGAAGAAAAATACAGGGTCATGATGAGTGCCGGGGGATAAACCAAAGACAGCAAAAGAGAAGGAATCTTTTCCGAGGAAAGAGAACGGGAGTTAAGTGCAGGGGAGGAGACCATTTTCATTCATTTCTCACCCTCCAGGTGACCTGAGAGCTAATGTCTGAAACCCGCAACTCGGAGGAGCCCACGGAGACAGACCCCGGTGTGGGTCCAGGCTCACTCTCTCCATGCCTTGTTTTCTCCCCCAGGAAACGGGGAGGCTAGTCTCTATGCGTGACCTTCCCTCTTCCGTAAGGTCTGTGGCATAGAACTGGTGTACAGAAAACATCTATCATCTAAATGTAAAAAAAATTAAAAAAAAAAAAGAAAACATCTATCATTCTCCTACACGTTTTTTCAGGCTCTATGGAAGGAATACTTATCTGAGGATTCTCATAATAGTAAGTTGACCCACAATATATGTGATAGTTTGGGGACCAGAATTATTTGAGGTACCAGGTCATTCATCCATTTAATGAGTAATCCTTTTGTCCACTGTGTGCCAGGACTTGAGAATTTTAGAGGTGAAAAATTCAAATAGTCACAATCAAATACGTGTGAAAGCCTAACACCAACATTGTGGGCTTGTGCAAAAATGGCGACCTATGTAGGGGCCCCCGGGTGGCACTCGGTTAAATGTCTGACTCCTGATTATTTCGGCGCAGGTCATGATCTCTCATAGTTCACGAGCTTGAGTCCCTTGTCGGTCGGGCTCTGTGCTGATAGAGCAGAGCCTGCTACAGATTCTTCCTCTCTCCCTCGCTCTCTGTCCCTCCCCCACCCTCTCCAAATATATAATAAGTAAATTTTTTTTTTTTAAAAACTGTGATCTGTGATACACGGACTCTACCTAGAATGGGGCTGGGGGTGAGTTGAAGTCCTGAAAGGCAAGACACAAGGACACATCCCCTTCCAGACAAGACACGACATGACAGGGGCCGTGGTCATCACATTCACCGTTGCATAAGCAAATACCTTTAATATATGTCAAAAGCAAGAGCTACAAAAAGAGTTAAGGCAACGTAGAGGGATAGAGAACGTCAGTGGATGCTTTTTGGTAGGGTGGTCAGGAAAGGACTCACTGATAAGAAGGCATGTGAGCAGAGACATGAAGGAGGTGAGCCAGGCCGATAACTATGGGAAGAGCATTCCAGGTCGAGGCAACAGGCAGTGCAAAGGCCCGGAGGCAGGAACATGTTTGCCATGTTTGAAGAACCTTAAAAAGGCCCGTGGAGCTAGAGCAGAGTAAGCAAGAGGTCGTGGGGGTGGAGCCATACGGCTTCAGTAATCTAGGTTTTTTGTGGGTCTTTTCCAATTAAAAAAAAGGGGGTGAAACATACATTAACCTAGAATTTCAATATCTTAATCCTTTTTAGTTGTACAGTTTAGTGGCATTAAGAACATTTGCACTGTTGTGCAATCTCCCAAACGGTTTCCATCTTGAGGAGCTGAAATTCCTGGAAACTCTATTCCCATTAGCTAATAAATAACTCTGCATTGCCCCTCCCTCCACTAACAGAGCACAGGGGCTCTGGTTCCTCTGCATCCTCACCAACTTGTGTGTGTGTGTGTGTGTGTGTGTGTTTGTGTGTAAGTAATCTCCACACCCAAAGTGGGGCTCAAACTCGCCACCCCTCGATCAAGAGTCGCCAGCTCTTCGGACTGAGCCAGCCCTGCGTCAGCCCCGCCCCCCTCTTTTGCGTTTTTGTTTGTTTTACAGCAACCATCTAACAGGTGTGCGCCAGGATCTCATTGATTTGCAGCCCCTAGCGATTAGTGATACTGAGCATCTTTCTGCAGGTTTTATAGATGCATATTTCTCCCCAACCAAAGCTGCTGTCCTCCCACATTTATTTTACTTTTATTTTTTAATGTTTTATTTATTTTTGAGAGAGAGAGAGAGAGATAGGGTGAGCAGGGGAGGATCAGAGAGGGAGGGAGACACAGAATCCGAAGCAGGCTCCAGGCTCTGAGCTGTCAGCACAGAGCCCGATGCAGGGCTCGAACCCACAAACCGTGAGATCATGACCTGAGTGGAAGTCGGATATTCAACCGACTGAGCCCCCCAGGTGCCCCGTCCTCCATTTATTTTAAGGGTCTTCTCACGGTGGCACCTTACCAGATACCCCAAGTACTGGGGTATCTACCTGGTAAGACAGATATTAATCGAATGCTTAATTGTCCTGCACCAAAAACATCTAAGAGTCAAAGTATTTACT